>JANHFO010008798.1:0-10635 GCA_032468095.1 Pareas carinatus | reverse complement strand
TTCAGCCCCAGGAATAAGCTCAGGGGCCCTAGGGGAGCTCTACCCAGATCTGGCTGCTCACCTTTCCCTCTTCTCCTAGGAGAAAGGCTTTCCAGCCGCCAGGCAGCTGATTTTTGGCTGTCAAAGCAGCTAACGCGATCGCGGGGCTGACGGACCCGAAGAATCTGACTTGCAGCGTCTGTGGTGCCACCGGAAGTCCAGGACAGCGCCATCTTGTCGTCATTGAGGGACATGGTCGTTTGAATTTGTTACTAGACAATGCTTTCAGAGTTCAATTTTTCTGGTCTGTTCCTGTTTTCCCCAGCCGTTTGCCTTTGGCTGCTGGCTGATCGTCTATCAGCTTTCTTCAGCGTGATCGGTTGCTTCATCTGCTTCTCGGTGGGAGTGTCAGCTACCGTGGTCGGCATTCCTCACTGTGTCGCCTGCTCACCCGTTCCTGTTCAGTCTGCTGCCCATTCAACCACCTTGTCGTCAGTGAAGTGGAGTGTGGATTGGCAAATGAAGAGGCAGACGCTCGGACGGTGACTTCAGCTCCTTATTGTAAAAGATAAGCAAGTACAGTCTCAACTGAGGGGCTGCTGGCTGGCATAATTCTTTATACAGTTTGAGAACAATGCCAGCCAATAAGCTTACACTGTTTCCCGCCTAGGAGGGGTGGAGTGGAGCCAGACTGGAGTGGAAACTTCAATTCAACTCCACAACAGTCTGAGTTCTACCTCTCTGAGTTTGGTGAGGACTTGTCTCACTCTCTGGTGTAGTTGTGTGGGATTTGATGCCATTATTAGGACATCATCAAAATATGATGCGACTCTTGGAATATTGCAGAGCATTCTTTCCAGGATGCTCTGAAAGATTCCAGGGGTGACACAGACCCTGAACTGCAGTCTATTACATTTAAAGACCCCGCGATGGGTAACAATGGTTTGGACTTCTGCAGTGGCACCATCTACTGGCAATTGCTGGTAGGCCTGTGCTAGGTCTAGCTTAGCAAATATCTCAGGCCCCAAGGAGTGTAGTAGATGCTGCACAACTGGAACGAGATAGGCACTCTGCTGGAGTGCCCTGTTCAGTGTCTGTTTGTAGTCGGAACTGACTGCACCGACCTGTCTGGTTTTATGGGGTTACGATTGGGGTTGTAGGATTCCCTGCTTTATGAGCTTGTCCAATTCTTTATCGATTGAGGGTTTAAGGGCAAATGAGACTTGTCTAATGGAGGCTATGGCTGAATCAAGAAATGGGGGTCTCCTTGTACCTGCTGAGATCCGGTTCAAAAACATCCTGGAAATCATGGATCAGTTTGTCCAGGTCCGTTGCATGGACTGCCTTAACTTCCTTGAGGCCTGCTACACTCAGGCCATGAGCCTGGAACCAATCTAGGCCTAGCAGGTTTGGCAGTCCTTGGTTGACTATAAGGATGGGTAGTTCTCTCCGGAATCCATCGTATTCCACTGGAACAGATGTTTGTCTCAGGATGTGGATGGAGTTACCCTGGTAGTCCATAAGCCTTGTATTGCTCTTTTTTAAGTGTTGTCACTGGAATGTTGGTATCAGGGTCTTTAACGGTGTCCATGACAGAATTGAGACTGATGATCCTGAATCCACTTCTAGTTCGCACGGTTGACCCACTATGGTTACTTCTGTCTTTACTTTCTCCTGGGCAGGAGTGTTTACCATTGCTATGTGGATTTGGTAGGCCTCGGATGGTCGCTGTGCTTGTGCATGCTATCTGGTGTCCCTTGGTCCAGTTGGTGGTTTCATTCTTGCCTGTTGGTCTGGCCTCTACCATGATTGGCAGTGAGGTTGTTGCTCTGGTCTCTCCCAGGACTGCCAGCTGTGTTGGGTGGCTGTTGCGTTGTTGGTTGGGTAGTCCTTTGCTCGGCAGACCTTTTCTGTGTGGCCTTTCTTGCTGTACCTCTGACACCAGGTATCCTTGAATCTGCAGGCCGCTCTTGTGTGAGGTCCTTAGCAGCCAGCACAAGCCCCCCTGCCACATGGTCTTTGTTCTGTGAATTTCCCAGTCATCACCATCTTGGTTGTGTTCCCAGTCTTTGTAGTCGTCCTGGTATACGGATGGTCGATTGCTGGTGCAGGGGCATGATGTTAGCTCCTGCATGGATGTTCCTGCGTCAGTGGAGTTTTCCGCAGCCCTAGCCTCCTGTTTGACTTGTTCCAGCCTTAGGTTGGCATGTGCCAGCAGGTGCCTTTGTAGGCCCTTGTCTCTTAGTACAAACAGGAATTGTTCTATGATGCCATCCTCTAGATCCTGGTACCTGCAGTGTACTGCTGTTCTTCTGATTGCTGCAGCGAATCTGGACCGATTCGCCCTCCATTTGGACTCTCATCTGCAGCTTATACCTCTAGATGTATTTCGAGGGCTGCAGGATGAAATACGCCCTTAGTTTGTCCTGTAGTTCCTGCCATGGGATGGAGCGGACTGGGTCCAGGGCTGCAATTGCTTTTGCTGCCTCAAAGACCTCCATTTCACAGTGGCTAAAGAACATGGTCTTCAGTTTCATGTCCGATTGATTGAGGAATCAATCAAATCGCTCCATGAAGACGTCCCATGTTTCGGTGTTTGCACTGAAGGGGTTGGGAGCGTAGTATGCGGTGGCCCTTTCTGTGTTTTTTGTTTATTAGTTTTGAATTTTTGGTGCTGATTGACTTTTTCGGCAGTTGCCTTTCTGATCTGCTTGAACTTAGGTCATTGATTACTGTTTGGATAATCAGCCTTTGGCTGCTCTGCTCTGTTTTTCAGTTTGATCTTCCTGGTGTTCGTTTGCTTTGGTTGGAAGGCCTGTTGTTCCTTGGTGGATCCTTCGGCTGTGTTTTCTTTCATTCTGTTCCTGCTCTTTTGTAGGTTCTTCCTTAATTCAACCACCTTCGTCGCCAGTGGGGTGATGTGGGTGGAAGGAAGACAGCAGAGACAGGATGTGACTACAGCTCTTTATTTGGCTCAGTTAGAATGCACAGTGAGTAGGCTGCCGGCTGGCTTCCCTCTTTATACCTTTGAATTGGGCAAGCCAGACAAACAGCTACAAGGGCTTTCTAGTGGTAGCCAAGGGCGAGGGAAGTGTGGACCGGAATGGAACCTTCTGTTTCACCCCATAACATGTGCCACTGTCCTTTTTGGTCACAGGCTGAGCAGTAGAAAAAACCCCACCCCCGCCTTGACTTTTGTGCCTTTTAAGGAGTACTTTCCCAGAATGGTGAGTAGACTTAGGTTCTTTCCAAAATGTCCTCCTATGAGGTGGCCCAAAGGGCTTAGGTGAAAGGCAGATCCCCATTTTTCTGTGGGTGATTATGTGAATAAGTATCTGTCCAGGTGCTGGGTGATCTTCTTCATATCGTCCTCTGTTGGAACTCTTGGCATCTCACTGGTCTTCCTTTGCTGAAAGGTGGCCTGGGACAGTGTTGCTTAGTAGCCACAAGTACTGTGGAAAGTCACATTGCCCATGAATGGAAGAACAATGGACAATATGATGCTACCCCAAGACATTACCTGTGGTGGTTGTTCCAGGAAGAGACTGGGGGAGGGTGGCTTGGATTTGGGAAGCTCTCTTCTGGGCCTTATTCTTGCCCTTTGGCCTGTGAAGGAAAGGTGGACCTCACAGAGACCCTCTGTTGGCCCTGGCAGAACCCCAAAACTGTCCATAAGACTGCTGTGATGTCCTACTGCTGGATGATGGTGGGGATCCAGAACTGGTGACAGGCTATGCATGCAGTTCCTGTAGTTGAATTGAAAGAAGAAAGATGGAGAAGAAGTGAGGAAAGTAGCATTACAGTGCAGTGGATGAGACCAATGCAGTCTCCATTCAATGCACCTTAGTATTTGGGCAGAGTTCTCTGGGAGATGCGGCTGCTCCTTACAAATATGTATGGAGACCCATTCAGCAGCTTCTCTGTATGAAAGTAACAGCATGCAAAGTTCACGAGATCCTGTTGTGAGGCACCTGAGCACTGAGGGAGAGTGAATTATAGAAGCCTAAAAACAGAAGGGACCTTGGTCCATTCTCATGCCCAAAGCAGGAATCCTCATGCCATCCCAAACAAATGGATCCCAATCTTTTCTTGAAAAACCCCCATGACTGAGTCCCCATGACTTCAGGAGGGAGGCTGTTCTACTACTTAATAGCTCTCAATTCCTGCTTATTTCAGATTTCAATCTTTCTCTGTGTAGCTCCCATCCTCGGTTCTTGTCCTGCCCTCAAGTGCTATGGAAAATTAATCCATACCTTCTGCTCTGTGACATCTCTTCAGGTATTGGAAGGCTGCTATTATAGCAGTTGAGAGTCTTTTTTTCCGGCTGGCTAAATAAACAAATTGTGTCTTCTGTCCTTTAAGCTAAACATGTCCAGTTCCTTCAACTGCTCTAGTGTAGTATTTAAATTCTCAAAAGCACTCAAATTCTGTTCTCTTTCAATTCAGGGCACAGGAATGATTTTTCCATTACTGCAAGACAGATTTTGAGTGAATGTTAGGAACAAATACGAAGAGCAGTTAGTGGATAGTAGAGCCTGTTTCCCCCTTCCATGGATGCAAACGGAGGCTGGATTGTATTGCGTTGCATTGCATTATATTATTATATTATTCCCACGATACCTTGAACTTGATTCATGCACTGAGCAGGGGTGGAACTTGCGGACCTAAGTGGCCCCTTCTAAGTCCTGAATTCTGTAATGGGCTGGAGAAAGAACCGCAGCCAAGGCAACAGAAAATCTGAGACCAAAGCAGATGTCTCCAAACTTGGCAACTTTAAGACTTGTGAACATGCTGGCTGAGGAATTCCGGAAGTCAAAGTCCACAAGTCTTAAAATTCTCAGGCTCGGAGATGCCTGGTCCAAAGCAGGAATGGAATTCGAGAAAGGTCTCAGACTGGACCTTCCCTAGTTCTCTTTAGGATAAAGGCAGGGAGGGGGGGAGCCATTCAAAGTTGCAAGATGGTTACTCTAACACTATAATAGAAGTAATCTCACTACTCATGACTTTGGTGTTCAGGTCTGATCCGTCTCAAGGAGCTGACACTTCCTCTGACAATGGCCATTGTTTCCACAGGACTCAGATCTGGTCTGGGTGGGCTGAGGTTTTGGGTTTGAAAGTGGGGCTTCGAACTATTTTGAGACATTCCAAATCAGGTATGGGGACCATAAGAGCTGCCCACATTTTTTCTGTCTTCCTGAGGAGGAGGCTATCTATACCATGAGCAGCCAGTCTGAGCCATTCCATCTGCCTAACTAGGCTGCTTCCAGCTGGTGGACCAGGAGATGGTTGCTGGTTGATCTCTCACCCCTGAGACCTCACCTGCTTCAAGAAGCCCTCTGCTAGGGACTTGGATGGCCCTCAGAGGTTAGCTAACAGTAGTACTGTTTGTCACCTTCTCACTCCCTTTCTAGCAAGAGGCTCTAAAGCGGAGGTCTCCAACCTTGGTACCCTCTAAGGCTTGTGGATTCCAACTCCAAGAATTCCTCAGCCAGCATAGACGACTGAGGAATTCTGGGACTTGAAGTCCACAAACCTTAAAGACCAAGGTTGGAGACCTCTGCTCTAAAGAACCGAAAAAGAATGAGTTTAATTTAGAATTACATGACAATACTTCCCACTGTTAAGGGTGAGGACTTTTCTGTTTTGCATGTGCAGAAGACTTGAAATATGGTCGTTGAAGCCTCTCCGGGGGTGAGAGGGTGGAAGCATAAGCGAGTTGGGGGCGGGGTTCCCCTTCATGAGTGAAATACTACCTACCTGTGATTCTCCAAGAAGATCTCTGAACAAATCAAAGGAACCAGCAGTGGGTGCCAGATAACAGAATAACAGAGTTGGAAGGGACCTTGGAGGTCTTCTAGACCTACCCTCTGCTCAAGCAAGAGACGCTATACCATCCCAGACAAACGGCTGTCCAGTCTCTTCTTAAAAGCTTTCAGTATTGGAGCACCCACAACTCCTGCAGGCAAGTTGTTCCATTGATTCATCATTCTCACTGTCAGGAAATTTCTCCTTACTTCTAGGTTGGATCTCTCCCTGATTAGTTTCCGTCCATTGCTTCTTGTCCCATCTTCAGGTGCTTTGGAGAACAGATAGAATAGAATAGGATAGGATAGGATAGGATAGGATAGGATAGGATAGGATAGGATAGGATAGGATAGGATAAAATAGAATAGAGGATGGGATTGTCAGAGTGGCGCTTCTTCCAATGCAACGCAGGATCTGCACCAAAGAGCGCATGTTCCCAAACAGATCCTGGGATTTTATTGAAAGACAATGTTGCCAAGAGAAGAGAAGGAAAAATGGCAGACAAAATAAAAGCAGATCCACACAATTCACACTGAATGACAACTTTAAAGTTGACTGAAATGAACCTTAGACTCCGCGCTTCATTCTATTAGCACTTTACACCACAGTCTAAATTTGCTGCACATTTCTTTTAAAATGGTTTTCTCCTGGTTTGGGAGCTTCCTTCATGGGCAGGTATTGAACGGGGAATTGAATGTGTCGCCCACCACCCCAAGTGTCGCATCGGTTCAGAGCAGGACTCCACCTGCTTATAAAGGGAGTCCTCGAGATATGATGAGTCATTGAACGGCCATTCAAAGTTACGACCCAATTTCAAAGTTATGGCCACTGAAGGGCCCCCAACCACAGGGATGCCACAGGACCCCCCCTCTTCTCCCCCCCCAGCCTCACCAGGACCCTGCAGTTTTGCGACCTACTCTTCACCTGCCACTCACCCACCATGCACTTAATTTTTTAAGATCTTTTTCTGCAGCTGGAGAAGCTTTCTGTAGGGTGTGCGGACTGCATTAAGGCAGCAAAACAAGATGCGCTTGTCAACAGACATTAAGATGGAAGTCTAGAAACCACAATGTACCACAAGGCCACTAACACTCCAAGCATTCTGAATTTCAACAGCAACCATCCATTGTCACGCAAAAAAAAGAGTTGCATCAGAACGCTGTATAGTAGGAGGATAATCCACTGTGGCACCAGCAAGCTAAACATTTGGAGTGCAAGTGTCCACAAGTGAATAATTCAGGCAGAATGGGTACCCGCCAGCATTTTTTACAAGTTTATCATTTCTTACAAAACCCAGTCATTGATGTTGCCTAGGAGTGCATTGGCTTTTTGGGGGAGCAGCAGCACACTGCTGGCTCATACTTAAGTGGTGGTCCACTAGGACAACTAAACCCCTCTCACAGTTACTGCTGTTGAGCCAGGCCCCACCTGTGACATGCCTGTGCATTTGTTTTTTTTCTGCCTGGGTGCAGGACCATACTTTTCTCACCACTGAACTGCATCTTGTTGGATAGCGACAAATGCTCGTGTCTGTCATGATCTTTCTGAATCTTGAATCTATCTTCCAGATTGTTAGCAATTCCCCCCAGCTTGGTGTCACCTGCAAATTTTATCAGTTACCCTTCTATCCCCTCATCTAAATCATTTGGGAAGATGTTGAAGAGTACCAGGTCCAAGACAGAACCTTGTGGTACTCCGCTGCATGCTTCCTGCCATGGAGATGTAGCTCCATTGAGGACTGCTCATTTTGCATGGTTGGTCACCCAACTGTGAATCCATCTGGCGTCGGTGTTGGTCTACCCCCACATTGTTCTATCTTGGCAAGAAGTAGGTTGTAATCTACTTTGTCAAATGTCTTACAGAAACCCAAGTATACTATGCCCACAGCATTTTCCTGCTCTACTGATTTAGTTGTTTTGTCAAAGAAGGCAATAAGGTTTGTCTGGCATGATTTGCTTTTTGCTAACCCATGCTGGTTTCTATTAATTTTTTTGCTTGTTTTTAGATGCTCACAAATGTACCGCTTGATTATTTCCTCCTGGTTCTTCTCAGGTATTGATATCAGGCTGATTGGTCTGCAGTTTTCTGGATCGACTTCCCTCCCCCTTTTTTTTTTGAAAACTGGAACCACGTCAGCTCTTGCCTTCTCCTCTGGCAGTTAGTTCGTCAGTGCTCCAAAAGCCCAGAAAAAACGGGAAGTCCATGGAAGTGTACATGACATGAAGGCAATCGGCGAACACAAGGAACCCTTCAGCATCTTTGTGTGCCTGAAGGATCTGCAGGTGCATGAAGGGGGGGACTCCGGCTGCTGCCCCAGAGGGCAGGACCAGAACCAGTCAGTTAAAACTACTGGGAAGAAATTTCAGGATAAATATCAGGAGGACCTTCCTGACTGTTCTGTCAGATGAAACAGGTCGTCATGTGAAGCCTTGTGCTTCCCCCCACAAGATGTCTTCAAATATAGGCTGGATGCCATTGGTGGAGTCTTCACTGAGCAGGGGGTTGGATTAGATCAGGGGTCTCCAACTCCAGCTTCAGTTCCCAGAATTCCTCAGTCAACACATTATACTATGAATACAGAAGCTGTCAAGATTACTCAGGTTTCTTACGGTCTTGTAACTTATTCAAAGAAGAGATATCGAGCGAGACAGAAATACATGACTTATTTTTTAAAAAATAATAATATTTATTTTATTCAAGCGTGTATGAGAAAAACAAGTATAAGTAAAATCATACCATATAAACATATAGGTATAAACAGGTATAAGCATATGTATAATAAATGAGTACGGACGAATGGGAATAGTAGGACAGGGACGGTAGGCACGCTGCTGCGCTTATGGACACCCCCTTACAGATCTCTTGGGAATGGAGGGTGGTCCATAGTAGACAGTTTAAGGTTAAAGTTTTGGGGGGTTGAGGATGTAACAACAGCGTCAGGTAGTGAGTTCCAGGCATTGACCGCTCTGCTGCTAAAGTCATATTTTTTGCAATCAAGTCTGGAGCGGTTCACTTAAGCCACTTCTCTTAGAAGGAGGAATAATGAAAACCAGCCAAAATGAAGTCTGGAACAATATGGTTTTACAAGTTTGCAATGATGGTAATTGTAGTTGATCAATGTGGTTCCATATGTATGAATGAGTGCATTTTCAAAGAATAGATTCGGTACCTATCTGGATCTTGCTTTTTGTTTCTGGCAAACTTTTATGAAAACGCCATCTTTCCAAATGTCTTATTTCAATGTTATTGCATTGTAACTACCAACAAGTGTCCTATTAAAGGGAAAACAACATCTCCATCAATCTCGTATTAAAATCAGATCTCGCATTTTGCAGTGAAGTTGCTCAAAAGGATCAATAGCGGCATGTTCTCCCCTCCATTCTGTGTGTCAGACTCATTGTTTCTAACAAAAAGTGAATCAATAACCAACGTGACTTACAGTTCTTTTTCAGTGCTCAATAACCACAGTGCAATTTTGAGCAGCAGTTATGAGTGATCTGTTATCTTTTCCAGCCGATCTTCTGCTTTAAAGGCTGCTGGCAATCACGGGTGCGTGTCTGCATTGAAGGATATCAGGCAGGTTTGAAACATTGACTATTTCCCCACATTTTTACAATAATAATTTAGAAAAAAGCGAGGCGTCTTGATCAATTTCTTCATCCAAATGGAAGAGTTATTAACGCCTTTAAGATGCGAGCCAAAACTTTTCAACCCATTAGCCATGCAACCCATTGATTAAATAAATAAAGTACAGCCACCTGCCGAACAAACAACAATTGGAGGCTTGTGCTTTTCAAAGCTGCTATGATAATGTAATTATTAGAGCCGCATGAAACGATCATGCACTTCCAACACAATTACTTCCTCTTGTAGTGATAAAAGTTCCAATAGTCCATGGAATTGTCTGCCTGCCTCTCCTCAAGCCTTGTTTTCTATCTATGTGTGCAGCGTTTCTTTCTGAAATGTTCAAAGAATGTTGCGACATTGTGAAAAGCAAGGAGGAAGTGAAATATTCTTGGAGGACTTCCATCACCATTTTCACTGCCCAATCTCTCCGAAGCACTTTGTTGGAGGACCGCAATTTTCTTTTGTGTCGATCTGGCACCTCTGAGAACAAAGAGCAAAGAATCGCTGCCTTCTTTGACTTCTACAGATCCTAAGAAACAAGATTTCTCTTATCTCTAGAGGAACGAAACAAATTCTTGGAGGACAATCTTCTCCCCTCTTTGTCTCATCTGGTCTGTATGTGTTTGGTTGTCTGCTAATCATCACCATCTGAGTAGTTCTTCTCTCAGTCTAATCCTGAAGCCTTCCCCCCCCCCTAGAAAGTCTTAAAGTCCAGGACGGAAGGAAGGAGAGGCAGGAGCTAACAGCACAGAGACTCTCCACAAGACTCTCAGAATAGGAAATACAGATCCAATGGCAGTTGTAACAGTCCACAGCAATCTGGACACGTAGCAACTCAACTCTTGAACCCTGCCAACATCAGGGGACCGCAGGGTCAGCAGGCCTAGAGCTGCTCCAAATTGCACTTTGTCCTTAACTGCCACCCATAGTTAATTCATCAATTCTACACACCACTGTATAGCTGCACCCAAATCATAGAATCATAGGACTGTAAGGGACCTTGGAGGTCTTCTAGAATCTAACCTTTTAGGCACTGAGTGCCTGAACAAGTCGCGACAAATGAGCCATAGCTAATGACATCATCGCCTGGCACTACTACTCTCTTTCTGAACATGCGCATGGCCCCATATGTCATCGCCCGGCATCACAACTCTTTCTGAGCATGCGCATGGCCCTGTGACATCATTGTCTGATGCCGCTACTCTTTTCTGAGCATGCTCAGCT
>JANHFO010008797.1:16656-30573 GCA_032468095.1 Pareas carinatus | reverse complement strand
AATAGCCTTTAAGAACTAATGTTCGTTTTGGATTGTTTATTCATCTGGTTAACAGACTAATGTAGAAGGGCTTGACATGAGGGAACCGACCGTCCTCTGTAAACCTGCGGAGAGGGGCATTAAGGTTTCAGGAGAACCACTTCTGTGAAGTCCAGGGCTTGGAAGGTGTGCCAAGCCATCTCTAAGAGCAGAGATTAAAATGCACCACTCAAACAAAAGGAGCAGTACTAAGCTGGTAGTCCTCATGCTCACCTAGTTAGCAGGCTCTAATCAGTTAACAGGAAATGCCCCATCTTGAGATAAAACACCCCGAGGGAGCCTTATCCACCACTCACCCTTGTGAAGCTCTATGATTCCCATGTATGCAGGCATAATGGTCTCCCCCCAGGCTGTGCCCGCGGGGGCTGGCGGCATCTGATTGGTCCACACCAGCTCCAGGCCGTTCTCGGTCTTGATGTAACAGCCAGGCCGCTGCATGGGGGAGGGTCCTGGTAAGCGCTCCTCGGAGGGCTCCCCCACAGACACGGGCTCAGGAGGTGGGCTGTTGGCAGCCTCTTCCCCCTAAGAAAAGGGATGAGAGGAGATCACTTGGCTGGAGGAGGGATGAAGAGGCCGGCAGATGCGCCCTGGACAGCCTCCCGGTGGGGAGAAATGCTCCAGGGTGGCTTTGGGTCCCTTCCTTTCTCGATTCAAGATGCTTAAAATGGATTTAAAAGTTAATCGATGAGTGACAATTTTTTACTCCCCTCTTTTATTGACTGCACACTTTAGTATTATTATATTCTGTTGTTTTGCAAATACAGAGAATGCTTCTGTACTGGAGATAAATTGGTTGTGCGTCCAGCCACACACGGCTAGATAAGTAAAGTATAAGTGTGTTAGAAATGTATCTTAATA
Source organism: Pareas carinatus (assembly GCA_032468095.1). NCBI lineage: Eukaryota > Metazoa > Chordata > Lepidosauria > Squamata > Pareidae > Pareas > Pareas carinatus. The sequence goes on along the minus strand of JANHFO010008797.1, from coordinate 29,676 downwards.
ATTGTTGCCCTAACTGATATAATCCAGAGGCAACTTTTGGAATGCCAAAGAAGTTGTGCCCCCTACTCACAAGGCCTTCCTATAACCCCGCTCCTATGGGCGGGAGTTATTGGGGGGGGGCAGTTGTTGGGGGAAGTTGTTCACTCTGGTTTTGCTGCTTGATACCATTGTGTCATCATGTATATCTCAAGCTTTTAATCAGCATAAAGTGCTTTTTTGGCTATATTTTAAAGAATTAAATATGTGGAAAAGAGGCTCCGTAGCTTGGAATTTAGGGAAAGAGTCCTTGCATTTTACCCAGTGCAGAACCGGACATCTAGTTCACAGAATGAACTTGGCAAGACGGCTGTTTCATGCCTACCTCAAGCCCTCCGGTTTCTTTCAGGATCAAGCGCAACAGGCGAATATACTCAGCGGTGGCTTTAAGCATGTCCACCTTACTCGGCTTCCGGTCTTTGGGAATCAGTGGGACAATAGATTTCAACTTGGAAAAACCACTGTTCAAATTCTTGACCTGTTTAGACACAAAAAGGGAGGGGAGGGGAGTAGCTAGAGTCAACTGTACATCTTGTTGATACCCATTCTGCGTGAGGAGAGAGAAAAGTCGTGCATGGCAATTTTGTTAGAAGAGATAAATAAAAACGTGAGCTATGCAGTAGTTTAAAAGGCAGCTTGAATTCGGAGCACTCAATAGTGACCGTTAAAAAGTTTTGCTCTTAAGGATATGCAACGTCGGCTGTCACCGTGAATGCTTTTGTAGCAAGGCGTCAGATCAGGCTACAGACACGAGAGCCCCCTTTACAGCGTCTCCCCCACATCTATTCCTTCTGTTGGGAGTCTTCAGCTGAACAGGTTTTGAAGAGGAGTTGGGGGTTCACATACCATGGCAAGCCAAAACTGCAGTTGGCTTGAGGTTTCATGATCTCTACCATGACAGTAAAAAAAAAACTGGTTGTGTGAATCTATCCAATTACATCTTATTAGAGAAGCCACAAACAAACCATGGTTAAGGAAGACTGAAAGAGCTACCAGAGGAGGACATGAAACCCTGGCAGTCTTCCATGCCTTCTGTCTCTCTGGCAAAATGTGACTGCCAGCCTCCTAATTCAAACCTGATGCAACTTACGCAGACTGAGAATAACCATGGATGTGTTTCCAATATTTGTGCAGAGAAGCTGTCGAGAAGAACTCGCTCCAAAAGTGCCAAGAACTGTTTTGTGGCCCCTTTCTGAGGAGAACTGGCTAAGGCCAGCTGTTCCAGGGAAGTCTTGGTTGACTCCAGGGTCCCCCAAGGGGTCCGACTCCATTTCCCCCATTGGCTTCTAGTGCCTCGCTCTGCCACCTCGCTGATAAAAGGTGCATCCTCATGATCCTCGTGACTGTTGCAAGCCTCACTGAGTGGATACTAATTATCCATTAATTAAAAGGATTCATTCATAAAATATTTATTGAATCATGTAAAAAATGACATTTAACTCATAAGCATAAATATTTCCCGCGAAAATGATCTTATTTTTAACAAATAAAAACAATAAGGAAAAAATTATTTTGGGGAAGGGCGGGATATCTTCACTCTCTTGCAAATAATTTTGATTTGGAGGGCCACTGAGAGGATCATGGGGGCCTGCAGAGGGGGGGGGCACACTTTAAGAAAGACTGCTCCAGGGGGACAGTCTCCTCTCAAGTCCTGAGAATTAAGAGCTTAGGGAAAACTTTGGCAGCTGTGCCCAGCTTGTGCAAATTCAGTGCCTGCTTTTGGAAGCATAATGAAAAAAATCATTTACTGAGGTCCTTTCAGAAGTTGAACAATCTGGGCCTTTGGACGAGCTCCCACCTTGCACCTTCTGCCTCGGTTAGGACTGCCCCATTTCCAGATGGGCACCAGAGTTTGGACAAGGCAAACGCAACCCACTGGCAAGCGTGGGAGAGTTCTGCATTTAACCTCCAGGCAGATTTCAGACACGGCTCCTCCTAGATGTGCAGCTAGCCTTGAACTACAGGGGTGTGTCGGCGGGTTATGTTTTTCTCCCCATGGATGTGAACGGGTCTTTCAAGCTCAGCCTTCTCTCTCCTTGGAGACTCCAGATGTGTAGGATTGCAATTCCCAGCATTTCTCAGCCAGCCAGCTTGCCATCCCAAGGCTTTGGGAGGATGCCAGGTTTGGGGGAGACTTTTGCCTGCCTAGACACCCCCAACCCTCTCTATCAACCAGTTGCGGGCAGGGCAGAGGGGCAAGGCTGCTTCCTGGGAAGGGGGTGGGTCCAGGTGAGCCAGTGGGGAAGCCCCCCCCCCTGCCTGCTTACCCTCTCTCGCTCTTTGGCATTAGCTGCCCGTCTCCGGCCCAGGACCTGCTCTCGGTTCTCGGTGGGATAATAGTAGCCAGATGGCTTCCTTTTCATCCTGGTAATGGGAGCCATGAAGGGCAGGGGGCCAAACTGCTTGCTTAGGACCTCACCCAGGACTTCAGCTGGAGGGGCGGGGAAGAGCCGAGGCAGCTGCTGAGAGTCCCCGCCAGAGGCTTCCATGCTGGGCCTATATTGCAGAGCAGAGCCAGTCATCAGGGGAGCAAGGCACAGATGGGGAAAGGGCTCCCAGCTGCAGCAGGTCCTGCCTGCCTGCCTCGCAGCTTCTTAAGGGGGAAGAGCTGGAAGAGGGAGGGGCACAGGTGGCCTGGGACCTCCAGAGCAGGGGCCATTCCCCTCCTGTAAAACCGCATGTTTCAGAGAGTCCGGACTTTAAGGCTGCTCCTTCCTCTCTGGTGCTAACAGTTTTCACCTTGGAGCCATCTCTCCGACCCTGCGAGGTGAGCGATGGGGAATGGGAGGCTCCAGCGCCTCCCTGTATTCCTCACATTCAGCTTGGCTGAGCTGAAGCTGCTAACCTCCAGCAGGCCCCCTCGCTCAAGGTCAGCAGCTGGGCTAATGGCTCATCAGGTGTCCTGCCTCTAAGCAATTAGAAGAGAAAAGTAAGTGTGCAACTCTGGAATGGGTAGAGCGTGTTTCCCCCCTTTTTCCCCATTCCCAGGCAGCGTAAGTTGGCCTGGGCTGAACCCCCAGATCTCCTGGGCCTCCCCAGATTTCAGCTTGGTTCCATGCTGAGGGCAACACCTGAGCCACCTGGGAGAACTGCCTAGGGAAAGGTCTGCTCCAGAACCTGCCGTGCTGGACTTCAGGCTGGCTCCAGAACGTGCTAGATTTCAGGGCCGCTGCTGTTAGGGGATGGCTGGTTCCCATTGGTCCTGCTTGGGGGGGGGGCACAGCAGCATTCAAAAGCAGCTGATCTTGTGCTCTCCTTCTTTGCAGCCCAGTGGAACAATGGGAAGCGGGTGTGCCAGGAGGGCAGCGGGGCTGCTATCCCTACAGAAGTGAAGCTGGCCTGGATAATGTCTTTTTCCACGCCTTCATCTTCACTATCTAACCAACATCGTGGATTTCATGGTGGCCTCCCCCCCCATCCCAGACAGAGATCAGGGCTGAGCCTGCTTAGCTTCTCAAGGTGACCCAAGTAAACCGGGTGCTGACAGTGACTCAGCACAGGGGCTGCACCTCTGAATCAAGGGAGAGTTTGGACGGAGGGGCTCTTGAGGGGGAATTCAGCTCGTTGGGCGCTTGGGAGTTGCAAGATGTTGTGTCCAGGGGAGGCCTCGCAACCCCCTATCTAATACAAGGGAGTCGCATTCCATCTTCAGGGACAGGCTTGACCCTTTTTGCTAGTCAAAGACAGCCTGACCTCAGTTATCCACGCTCTACAGCTCCTGCAATAAGAAGTGCATGGGGCTGCCCTTGCAGACAGTTCGGAAGCCACCATAGATGCGAAGGGCGCTTGCAGGGCCGCAGCCCAGGACTTGTGATCCTCCCTCAGGCTGCTGGCCTTTGGATGAGCCCTCCCTTTCACGGTTTTGAGTCAGGTTCTCCTCACAACTGGGGTGTGTTCTTTGGGTTCTTTTAATGGCACGTAGGAAATAGCAGCCAACACCTTTAAAGCCAAGCATCTGTCATTGTCCCCCCTTTTTATTTCTAGGAATGTCTCCCTGGTGGTCCTGGGTCCTCTCCTCCGGAGTGAAAAAGGGTGGGGAGAGGTGGCCCGAGATTAGATGGGAGACATTTTGGGAGGCCACAAGCAAGGTGACCTCGACTTCCCCTGAGCAGCCCCCCTCCCCCCCTCCAGACCTTCCCTGGGCAGGGGTCAGAAAAGTCAAAATGGTGACCACAATAGACCAACAGGCACCTTTCGGACAGCCCACCACTGACCCCCCCTTGTCTGGCCAGCTGGGTGTCCCAGCCAGGCACCCCTGGCCCCTCGGCCATTTTGGCCCATCGAACCTGTCGGATCCCAGTCTGTTTATGCTGCTCTTTTATAGGGAGCTCTTTCTTTACATGGGGATTTTATCTCTTCGGAAGACTTCACTGAGGCCTTTTTATTCCTAAACTGAGGCAGGTGGAAACTTTCCCTGGAAACCAGCCGGAGGGGAGAAGCTTCAGGAAGGGCAGAGGCTGGGGGAGGGGGGTCAGCGGCGTCTGCCCCACTGGCTGCAGCGCCCCATGGCTGACAAGGGGCAGTTGGGCTGCCAGACCCCTCCCTCTCTTGCAGCAGAGGCTTCTCCCCTTGGGGGAAGGCAGGCCAGGGAGGGATGAAGCTGAGGTGTGTGTGTGGGGGGGTGGGGGTGCGTGCCAAGATTGCCCCGTGATGGGGAAGAGGCTCTTGAGCCCCCAAGGCCCAGCTGCCCCCGGATTGGCCTGCGGGTGCCACGGGGAGGCAGCCGGGAAGGGCCCCGGGCTCCTCTGGCAACCAGCCAACTCAGGGCCTGTCGTTGTGGCCCCCTTCTCGGCAAGGGGGCTGGGTTTGCCTTTTGCCCTGACCTGCCACCCGAAATTACCTGGGGTGGGGGTCACACTGGCGGCCCAGGCCCCTTTCACACCCAGCCAGTCAAGCTTTGGGTGCAGACACACACACACAAACACATACACACACACACACACACACACACTCACCCGGTTATTAACTGCTGTGCTCAGCAGCGCAAAAGGCAGCCCTGCCCAACCGTGGCCCCCTCTCACTCTGGCCAATGGCTGCGCAGTCGGCCTTTGCGTGGGGCACGGCTTCCCCCGAGGCCCCTTTGCTGCTCTAGGGTTTTGTCCAGCCCCCCCCTCTCAGTATTCCTTGTTTAACCTGACTTGGAGTCCCCCCCCAGAAAATTGCAAATTACCATTGTAAATCCTAAACTACCCATCACAAGAAGTGACCACGCCGAAGGCTAAAATATGGTTGGGGCTGATTTGTGGGAAGAGCCCAAGCGCCATTTCCTCTGTAAAGGCCCAGCTTGTGCTGCTCCCAGGGTGGGAAAAGTGGAGTTTGCTAACTAGGTAGTAAATGTGGTTTAGCATGTTGTCTGAACCTAGCAATGTTGCTCAAGTCATGGTTGCTGGTTTGGAGTGCTGGGATCTGAGGAAAAGGCGCCAGGCCTGGAAGAGCAGGGAATTCAGCCCGTGTGAACCTAGATGTGCCGGAAGGAGAGGATCCCCAGGGAATTTGATGGTTTGAATGGCATGTTCGATAAACTATGTTTGGCTTGTGTTCTGAAGAGGAATATAATTGGTAATAGTTTTCAATTTTGTAGGATCATTATCCCTTGAGATTATCCAGCACCTTGCAGTTTTTCATTTTAAAACAGAGCCTGTACTTTTTGCTACTTGTTTCTATTTTCTTAGTTAGAATTTTCCTAACCAATTTCCTTCCAGAAGCACAGTATGATTTGCATGTATGAAGTGGTTTATTTCCATATTCCCCACTGACAGTCCTGACTCAGTGATAAGTTCATCAGATATCTCTTTGGTATATCAGTTGAAATGGGGGGCGGTGACACAAGAAATCCCCCAACAGGCTTTTGGGGGACTGAAACCCCTTTGGAAAATCTCCTTCAGTCTTAAAAGAAGCTTGTCTCAGATTCATTATAATTCTAATGTCTTTGCCACCATTTCAAGCTACTCCAAAGTTTTGATCAGCCTTTCATTAGGGTATGAATGCCTTTTGTGTAACTGAGCAGCCATAAAATTATGTCCTTTGTTTTTTCTAAATATCTCCCAATTGTTTTTAGATTGAAAAGTCTTCTCTAAGTGCCACTATCTTTCATAAATCTGGTCTGAATCTTACTAATTGTGTTATTGAACCTTCTTGGGTTCATAAAAAAGGACTTTATTAAACCATTTACTCTACATAACTGATAAGATTAATAGTTCACATAACCTGATAAGATTAATAATTTACATAACTGATAAGATTAATCATTCTGTGTTCAGGGCATTCTGTAGTTCCTGCTTTTCTAGGAAGTGGAATAAAAGTTCTGTGCTTCAAGTCTTTGAGCTCTTTGCAGAGTTTGGCTAGAGGTTTTGCTAATTTCCCCTTGGAGATTTTAACATTTCTGAGATTCTTGCATCTATTCTCTGCCTTCCTTGACAAGATGAATGTACTTTATGAATGTATCTTATGCTTATATACACAATTGATTATGTCTATATATGCAATGACTATGCCTATAAATACAGATATACAAATCATGATTATGCTTATATATTCAAATGACTATGGATGTATCTTTGATTGTATCTTTGTTTGTAATCACAGCTGCTTATTGTATGTATGTAGATATTGAGCATGTTCACTGAAAACAAATTCCTTGTGTGCCTTGACACACTTGGCAAAATAAATTCTGATTGTGATTGTGATTTCGGTTCCTGTTTCTTAAAGATTTGATGGCATTGCTTATTTTGCCTTCTAGAATGGAATTAAGGTTGCAAATGGGTGAGTTTTCACCTCTGCATTCAGAGAATTACTATACTAATGAGTACAGCAACTACACAGAAATTTTTCTCTCTCCTCTCCTCTCTCTAATAAGCATTAGAATGTAGTTTAATATAACTGCAGGCATGGCACTTATTTTAAAAATTGTAGAATTTATGGAGTTCTAAATCTGATGATTGTGTAGTTGATTTTAAGATAAGATAGGATAATATCATCTTTATTGTCATTTTACTGTGGGCACACATCAAAAATGAAATTTAGTTGCCCCCTCTCAAAGTGAAACACATACATGACAAACACCTAATAGTATGTTTTAGGTGTTTGTCACCAAATAATAGGGGTTTGCCACCTATAATATAAGCAACATACATGTAGACCCACACCGCTGCATATACATAACAGTAAAATATTAAATACCATCCATCTTGAATATATAACGGAAGGAGGAAGACTGACAGTTCACAAGGTCAATGCTGTATGGAATGAAACTATGGTTGAACCTGGATGTTCATACCACAAAGCAGTGGATATTTTATTATACGATCAAACATCAATCAAGCCTTAAATCATCTAGAAACTTTTTGAATAAAAAGTTGGAAATGAGGCCTCTATCTTTTCCTTAGATTTCAGAATGAATTATCTTCAATGCACTCTATTTTGCCCATCATTTAATAATTGAAATGCTGCTGCTGCTGCCTCTTCTTTTTGAGTTTTAAATACAACTCTATCAACTATCCTCTAAAAAGGCAATGTATGATATTAAGTTAGTTAATAGAGTGGATTTGCTGTTTTCCACTTGGAAAGTTGCTGCCATCCTAAGCCTAGCTGGACCTTATCTTTGAGGTAGATGTTTACATCATATTTTCTAGCCTAATAATCTGCAAGCATTCCTTATCATTTTGTAGGACCATTTTTTTCATAATAAATGACCCTGTTATTAATATCTGAGTATATAAGTATATCTTCTCTGTCTCATTATGTTCCTCACTGGGAAATATTGGATATTTTTCAACATTTCAGAGAGATGAGGATAGATCCATATACGATGCACAAGCTGCCATTCCATGAAATATTTTTACCATTGGCAGTTTTCAAAATGAAGAACTCTTGACAGCGCTATTCTTTAGAAAATAATTTTTGAACTGCTGAGAAAGACTGAAGATACTGTTATTTCTTTTTGTTTTATGTAGATTATATACTCTGGAGCCAATAGAAATCCCTCAGATCCCCAAGCCTGTAGCTGAATTTAAAATACAGTTGTTATCAGTGCTTTAGTTCATAGGTAGTATCAACTGTGTAGCTTAAAGTTAAAAACTAACTGAAAATGATGGATATTTGAAAGCAGACAGTATGTGAACCTCCGTGTCATTGAAGTGTGGCATGTTATTACATTATGGACAAAAGCTACGTAAGCATCATTATTCCTTCTGAAATCGCATTACTGGAAATGTAAAATTGTTAGAATGTATTGTTGATAATTGTCATTATTTTAAGATACACAAGGGTGTTAATTAGATGGATTATATTGTTCCAAGGAGTTTAGGCAATTATCAGTACATTTGCTTCAGTTTTAGAATTTTAAAAAATAGGTCATTAAGGTTCAGAATTGTCTATAACTTTATTAAAAATGACAGCTGGAGACAAACCCTATATTTCATTCTATAATTTCTGCAGATTGATTCATATCTTTCTCTTTTGAGATCTTGGCCAGATTTACATCAACCATATTTGAGCATATCTGTTTTATCATTAAAAATATATATTTCCATTCTTCAATTCTTTCTCCTATCAAGGTGGATTGTGTAGACTATATTCAAGTGGGTTGCAAAATAAGGTACTAAATATCAGACCAAATTAAAATATATAATCTTTCTGAATTGAAAGGTGCTGTGGCTTTTTCATCTTCAGTGGTCATTTCATTAAATGTTCATTTCAAAGCAAAGTTATTTATATGGCTTTAATACCCAGTGCATTCTCTCAGATTGTCACCAAGCGCATTTGCATGAGGATAGATGCCTTGAAATGAAACACTTAAAAATAAAACCCTTTGGCGGATCTGTTCTGTGGTTGAAATATTTGAATTGTTAAATCCTTGTCTCATCTTTGTCTTTCTAGTTTTTTTGTTTTAAAAGACAAAGAGGTTAGGTTTCTAATGTAATTGCATACAAAAAAATATATACTGTGCATGAATGTGAAAGTAAAGAGACTAATTGACATTTTGAGAACTAATAAGTATGCTTTAACTTAAATAATATTGTAAAGGATTCAGAACTTTGACAAAATGTTTATTGTAATGGCCTCAGTACAGATGTAACAATTAGACGTATGTGTTTTGGGCATTTTTTCTTTCCTTTCTCCCACTCTCCTGACTGTAAAATTGTGTCTCCATTTATCACTTTCCATCCAAACTCACTTGTCCTTTACCTCAGACTTGCAAACTGTTTTAAAGCATTTGTTTCAAACTCCGGCAATCCTTTTAATTATAAAATTAATCTACTGCTGATTCAGGCCTAGCACAATATCACGGTTAAAGAGTGGAAAGGAATGACGAAGTGTTCAGAAGCACATGAGGGCATTACATCTGTATCAGGCCTCTGTCCATTTATTAATGCACAATGCGTGGATTTGCTCAAACGAATTTGCTGCGACAAATGGAATTCCAAAGAGTTATCCTCTTCAGATTTTTTTAAAAAAGAAACATGCTAATCAGCAGTCTTAAAATGTAGAGGGGAGAATGAATCCAATGCATAAGACAATCCCCTTCACACTGCAGTTGGTTGCATCCGCTGCCATCCCATTTAGAAGTTTATATTCCTTGAGGAAGATGGTATCCGAGCAATGGTTTGTAGTAGAATTAAGCTGGGAAATCTCATGTAACCGAGATGCCTGCTGTTTTTAGAAATTCCCAGTCTGTACCATTTATCTAGAATGGGGTTGTTTTGCCCCTGTGTAGCAGTGAAATCTTCTCTAAAAATGCTTATCTTCTCAATACTTCCTACATTCATCCAGTGTTTTACATTTCGAACTACCGGTGTATCTCCCCTGTCAAGACAGAGAAATCTTTTTATGCATATTGTTGTGGTGTGTGGGAAGCCTTTTTTAAAAGAAAGCTTGACAAAATACGCCCAAAGTAGTAGGACCTATCTACACAAAATTGCATTTCTGTTTTTCATTGTTGTAAGACATAACTGAGAATTACCTCTTCTATACATCTCATGTTTTACTGAGCTTTCCTGAAAAGTAAAATAAAGGCAGGATACAGCTTCATATTCTGAATTACCACATGCAGATTTACTCTGTTATTAGGATGTTGGTATCACTGATTTATGTACTACTAATTTGCTTCATTGGGGGTTCTTATTAATTTGAGTGGCTAACAGAGCTAAATTTACATTATTTTATGATCTTATCTGAAGCTCACAGATAACAGGTCATTCCATTTTCATCTTGAGGGAAGCTTTCCAGCAAGAATAAAACTGTTCTCCTTTCTGACAATCTAAATTTGGCATCCCATTATAAACGAATTTACATAGGGTGTGTTGATTAAGGCATATTAAGTGCTTAACATTTTGATCTGAAGTAATGTATGCTTAATTAAACGTTCGCTTCAGGATGCCTGGTTTGGCTTGATTGTAGTGAAGTGGTTTGATGGCAGTGTTTCTCCTTATTATAGCTGACGCAAGATGACAGTAGGGCTGCTCTGTACAGATATAGATCAGAAGAACTGGATATCGATGTAAGTACCATTAACTCTCTGAATATTGAGGGTTTTTTTTAAATTAAACTGCTGCATTTGTAAGTAAGCAAACTACCGTGTTTCCCCGAAAATAAGACATCCTCCGAAAATAAGACCTACTTACATTTTTGCCTCTTGCTGGAATATAAGACATCCTCTGAAAATAAGACCTCCCCGAAAATATTATTTTAGATCACCCACCCTCACCCCCGAATAACACCCGGCTCCGGGCGCTCCTTACCTGATTCAAAGGGCTGCAGAGAGATCGGTTGGACTAAAAACTGCAATGCTCCGAATTCGCGTGCTTTCAGCCAGATAAGAGGCGCTTTGGAAGTGCTTCGAGTAGCCGCCGCCTCCCATCTGGCTGAAACACCTGGAGCCGGGTGTTATTTGGGGGGTGGGGGTGGGCAATCTACCATGTTTCCCCGAAAGTAAGGCATCCCCCCCCAAATTAAGACCTAGCCCATCTTTGGGAGCAAAAATTAATATAAGACAGTGTCTTATTTTCAGGGTAACATTGTATTGTATCATGAAAGACTAAAAATCAAGGCAAACATATGAACGTAACCTTCATCAGAAACCGATAATTCAATCTCTAAAATATATGTGTAATATTTCCTGAGCTCCAGATACAGCCAAATATCAAAATATAATTGATAAAAGTGTAAAATAGATATTCACCACCTTTTCATTAAATGGCGATTTTAGATTGAATTTTAAAAGATTCTATACAATATCAGTTCCAAATTCATGATAATTTGGGAGAAATGATATTCTATTCCATTTGCTCAACATGGTCAGTCTATATTTTTGTACTTTCAACAATTATTATGCAATAAGTACAATAACACTTCTAAATTATTTTATATATTGTAGAGTTTTAGATCCGGTTTAAATTGGTCAAATATTCCGTTTTTTTAAATTTCTAGCCACACAAATTTATTATTTTTAATTGTTTTAAACATGGTGTTTGTCTTGTCTTTTGTATTTTGTGGTTTTTGTTGTTTTTAAAATGGCTGTACACCGCCCTGGGTCCCTTCGGGGAGAAGGGCAGTATAAAAATATAAAATAAATAAATAAAGTAAATAAATAAATAAATCCAGAAATTCAGAACATATATTTGATAAATAAAATGCAGGCTCTTTCATGATCAAACTGTATAGACAGTTTATAATCATAAGCATTAACCCTTTTTAATTTATGATGTAGTTCTCTTCTATCAGCATTCTGTAAAAGCAGATTAGAAGATACTCAAAATTTATTAAATCATGTTGTGTATAAAGGTTTTGTATATATTCTTGAAACTAATAATGTAAGTATTTTTAAATATAAAAACATTGTCATACTTTTATGAAATGAATATTACAACATATGATTCCAAACCTAAATCATTAGATTTGGGGCAGGCATGCTGGTTGGCAATGATAGAGACTGGAATCCAGCCATATCTAGAATTTGTGTCCCTGCTCTAAAGTTCTTTTGATATATAATCTTCAGAAAGCAATACTGTATACTTTATTTTCTTCTAGGTTTAGCATTTCTTTCTCTAATAAGCTATACATAACTCTTTCAACTTTCAAGTGTTCTAATGCCTATTCACAACCAAGCTGCTTTGGCGGTGGGCTGGCATGCATGCGCACGCAAACAGCCCCACTCACACATGTGGCAGGTGCCGGCGCTCATAGCCCCACTCACACAAGCAGTGGTCACTCAAAGCCTTGCTCAAGTGAGTGGCAGGCACAAAACCATCCCCTGTCCCTACCTTGTGCTGGGCTGCCAACTCAGAAAGGTTGGGGAATGCTAGTCTAGTGCATTCTAAGAAACTTTACTGTTCTACTATTTCTTCTTGCCAAATAACAAGCTTTGCTGTCATTCATCTGTTTATTATAGAAGGATCTTTTGAGTTTTATCAGGAATATATGAGGAGCCTTTACCAAAAATCCTACTTGACAGGAATTTATATAAATCAATAAAGAAGTAGTGCATCAAGGGAAAGGGTGCTTCAGAGCACATGGAGGCATGAATTTAACACCCAGCGGCAACCTTTTAAAGTAGATCTTTACCATGATTGGGTGGCTGCTTTCTGTAGCGAAAAGAGTTTGTTTTAAGAACAAAAACTGACAGAGCTACCTTAGAAGCCTTTCAAGCTGCGAAGTATCTTTTTGCCTTCAAAGTTAAAGCACTACACCATCTTATTTGAAGAATATTCTTTGTGTGTGCTGTTTCAAAAGAATGAGTGTAAAGCATGTGCTTAACAAGCAGAATGTGCCTTAGAACAGTGGTCGCCAACCTTTTGGACCCCAGGGACCACCAAATTTTAAATTTTAAATCCCACGGACCATTAATACAATTTTTTTTGAAAAGATACATTTGTAAAATAATGATCAGAGAACTTCCGTTTTATTAATGTAAAAGGCACCTATTTAATATAACAAAAAAGCTTATTTAATTATAACAAAATCATAAATGCTTATTTAATCATAACA
>JANHFO010008793.1:151257-164081 GCA_032468095.1 Pareas carinatus | reverse complement strand
GTATAGAAATTTAATTAAAATAAATAAATAAATAAATAAATATATTTACCTGCAGTGTACTGTAATGGGATGATTTCCTGTCTGCTGTTGCTGTTTCTGAACAGCTGCAATGAGGTCAATCATACCTTTCCCTTCCATCGGAATGCCTATCTCAGGCCATCCATGAAAATGAAACTGTCGAATAACTCTGCCTTGCTTCTCCTAGTTATTCAGAAGTGAGAAAGTCACAAGTTTAAAATAATTCTAGTAATGGTAAGAGAATAACAGAGTTGGAAGGGACCTTGGAGGGAGGAAATATTTTTAAATTCCAAAGCCTCACCCATTTTTCTGGGAGTAATTCCATTAGATATAGCATGACTTACTTCTAAATAGATTCATAAAAACTTTCAGAGTCTATTATATAGTGCAATATTTCTATAAACAGTACAAAAATTATATAATTTATATCAACTACTGCCTTTTTTACCTTATTTGTCCAATGTAATATTAGAAAATAGATTAAAAATGTCATATGTGTATATAGTCTATACGGTATATACATATACACAGTTTCCATTTTTAATATTCTCCAGTAATCTGAACATTAAATTGATGAAGTTCTTCATTAATTGAAGGATTGAATAGAACTGTAATGTAAACATGAAACAGATGCTTCTCACTCTTCAGGCTAAGGAAACAATAATGCAAACCTGTTGATTTGAAAAGGCTTAGAATTTAAATCTTAGTGCTTTAATTTAAATCACATGCATAGAAACATGTGTCTGTGTATATACTGTATGGGATGACTTGATTTCTGAGTTCTTCAAAATGTATCTATGTCAACATGTGAAACTTCTGTTGTTAGCCAATTACAGAAGGGTGGGATTAGTATCCGAACAAAGTTTGTCTGTTCTAATATTTGGTCTTTTGCTTACTCATGATATATTTGTTAAAATAAGATATTCATAACTATTGACAAATCTGCTAAATGAAAGTAAAATGTATTTAAGACAACAGTAAGCAAACTTGAATTTGCTATAGCTATAATGACTTTAAGAAGTAGGAAAATTATGAAGAATACCTGGTTGTGTGTAATCAAAAAGTCCCTTATGCTTATAGTATCAACAAGCAAGTCATTCTTAATATCAATGGTAATCGCCCCAAAAGAAACAGAACCTTCTGATGGCCAATACTGAAAACATTTTTCCTGTAAAATTTAGAAACAGAAAAAAACAAATGTTGCTTTCAGATTTCTTGTTGATATCTAAACTTTGTTGATTATTCTTGGAAACGGTGATTTACATATTAATTCCAATCTTCCCCATTCCTTATATTGTACCATAATAATATGTACCATATAATCCAGCTGCATTAGAGTAATGAAAAGAATCACACCAAACTGTTTCTGATATCCCAATTAAGGTAACATCAAATATCCAGAATTCCTACTATAAGAAAATTGCAAGTGTTAAACATCACTATCATTTAAGCACAGAGCCACACTTAATTCCCACTGAATTTCCTGGCATTTGATTATAACTTCCTCTGAATTATAATGACTTCTTGGGGCTATGACCCAAGGTACAATTAGAATAATAACTTTATTGTCATTGTACGAGTATACACAGTATACACAAAATTCACATAACATCCAGAGACCAGACCCAACACATACCCACACAAGACAATCCCCAAATGCAGACAAATTTATGGTAGGCCTGTTGACGCGCTACATTTTACAGATTGGTGTTATTTATTTATTTATTTATTTATTTAGATTTATATACCGCCCTTCTCCCGAAGGACATATAGTGTACAAATTAGTTTCCCATATTCTCTTTCTGCTTTTTAAAAAATATTAATAACAAAATATTTACAAGATACTGTACAAAATGCTCACTTGCTCCCTTTCCAGAACTTCTGTAAGCATAACAATGGTGTGGCATTTCCATTCCCACATCATTCTCCAGAAGTCTTCCACAGTATGAGGAAGAGGTCCTTGAGTTGCAATGAAGTAATCCTTTTGACGATAGCCCTGGACACAAAGAAATATTTCATCCTTTGACAATTCTATTATCTAGAATCTCCCCTGTTTGAAAGGAATTTTTATATTAAACAGATCTATCAGAATAGATGTTTATTTTAAAGTTCTAAAGGTCCTTTCAGTCCCACTCTCATTCAATCTGATCCACAAATTGATGAAATAAGTTAAGTAAATTTAGCCCAAGTTTTCACTAAGGCTTTTGTATAGTGCCAGTTACAGTGACTGAAAAGAAGACATGTTCAAGGATGGCACCAAAGAAGGCAAGGGTTTGCTAAATTAATAAATAATGAGCCCTCTTTCATCTGAGGATGAGAGAGAAATACCATCAGGTTGACTACATCACTAAACAGGAAAACATGAGACTTCTAACAATAGTCTTGAATTAGTCACAATGGGCAAATTTAAACAATATGGTTGGAAGCGACAGTTTACAAAACACAATGGATGGTTTCACAAAAGTCAAAACCAAACAAATGACATTATGTTTAGAGCCAATGTGTGTAACTCTTCTCCTACAGTTATCCTTTGAGAAGGAAATCAGACACCATAGAGTAGGTGGGACCAGGACAGTAAATGATTTCTCTTGTGTATATTTACTTGTATTTAAAATGTCGAATTCATTCAGTATAGTTAATATGACCATTTCTCAGTTTATTTATTTATATTTAAATTTGTATACCGCCCATCTCCCCGAAGGGACCCAGGGTGGTGCACAGCCATATAAAATTAATACAATTAAGATCATACACAACAACAACAACAACAACAAAAATGACATATTTAAAAACAATTTTAAAATACAACAAATGTAAGAAGGCTGGTTTGGAAAACGAATGTTAAAACCAATTTAAGACCGAAATTAAAATTCATAAATATATAGGCGAGGGGAGACAGGGTGTCCTAAGCCAGCCCGGCCTGGGCAAACAAATAGGTATTTATGGAGTGGCGAAAAGCATGGAGGTCGGGGATGGTACGAATTTCTGGGGGGAGGTCGTTCCAGAGGGTGGGAGCAGCCACAGAGAAGGCCCTCCCCCTGGGGGTCGCCAGCCGACACTGTCTGGCCGACGGCACCCTGAGGAGGCCCTCTCTGTGGGAACGAACCGGTCGGTGGGAGGTATTTGCTGGCAGAATGCGATCCTGTAGATAGCTGGGTCCTATGCCATGGAGCGCTTTAAAGGTCATTACCAAAACATTGGAGCACCCCGGAAGCCCACCGGCAACAAGTGCAGCTCGCGCAGGAGGGGGGCCATCTGGGCCCTACCACTGGCCCCCATAACCCCCATGTGGTCGCATTCTGTACCAGTTGGAGCTTCTGGATGTAACCCAAGGGGAGCCCCATGTGGAGAGCGTTGAAGTAGTCCAGTCAGGTCGTGATGAGTGCCTGAGTGACTGTCTGCATGGCATCACAATCTAGAAAGGGGCGCAACTGGTGTACCAGGTGAACCTGGTAAAAAGCCCCCCTGGTGATGGCAGCCACATGATCAGCCAAGGACAGCCATGCATCCAGGACGACCCCCAAGTTGCAGACCCTTTCCGTGGGGGTCAGGGTCTTACCCCCAATAGCCAGCGATAGAATAAGCTGGCTATATCGCGGCGCCGGCAGTCACAGCCGCTCGTTCCTGGAGGGATTGAGTCTGAGTCTGTTATACCCCATCCAGATCCACACAGCCTCTAGGCACTGGGACATCACCTCAACGGCATTGTTGGGGTGGCCTGGGCCTAATGTACAGCTGAGTATCATTAGAGTACTGATGGTACTCCATCCCAAAGCCACGGATGATCTCACTCAGCGGCTTCATATAAATGTTGAACAGGAGAGGCTAGAGGATCGATCCCTGCGGCACCCCACATGTGAGATGCCAAGGCGTTGACCTCTGCCCTCCTGCCAACACTGTCTGTGACAGGTCATAGAGGTAGGAGGAGAACCATTGCAAAATGGTGCCTCCCACTCCCAACCCCCCCATCCGGCGCAGCAGGATACTATGGTCGATGGTATCCAAAGCCGCTGAGAGGTCTAATAGAACCAGGTTGAGGAGCAACCCCTATCCCGGGCCCTCCAAGATCATCCACCAATGCGACCATTCCATCTCTGTGCTGAACCCAGGCATGAAGCTGGACTGGAGCTGATCCAGATAGATAGTTTCATTCAGATGCCGGGGGAACTGTCGGGCCACCACACTCTCTACAACCTTCACCACAAAGGGAAGATTGGAGATGGGATGATAATTATTTAAAACAGCTGGGTCCAGTGAAGGCTTCTTGAGCAGGGGCCGCATGACCGCCTCTTTCAAGATGGCCAGGACAACACCCTCCTCCAGAGAAGCATTCACAATGCCCTGGAGCCAGCCTCGTGTCACCTCCCGGGAAGCCAGCACCAACCAGGAAGGGCACGGGTCCAGTAAACATGTGGTTGCCTTAAGTCTCCCCAGGATCCTGTCCATGTCCTCTGGGGCAACAGCATCAAACTCATCCCAGAATATATTCTCAAGACCGGCATCCATCACTCCATCTGGGCTAACCCAGTTGGAGTCCAAACCGTCCCGGATCTGCACGATCTTCTCCCGGAAATAACCTATGGACTCCTCCGCCGAGCCATGTGAGGGGTCGTCCCGCCCCTCCAGATGAAGGAGAGTGCGGACCACCCCAAACAGGGAGGCAGGGCAGTTATCTGCGAACGTGATCAGAGCGGAGAAGTAATCCTTCTTAAACACCCTGATCGCGCCCAAGTAGGCCTTTGTAAAGGTCCCAAGAGAAGATCAATCAGAAATTGAGCGGCTGGATCTCCAACTGCTCTCTAGGTATCTTTTCCAACATTTCATCTCCCTCAGCTCCTCAGAAAATCAGGGAGCCAGGGTGAGTCGCCGGCGGATCAGAGGCCGCAAAGGCACGACCCGATCAAGGGCACTGCCAGTCACCCTATATTCCAGGCGACCGCAAGCTCCTCAGCCGAGCCATGGGTCCAAGCTTCAGAAAATGGTCCAAGCTCTGTCTGGAAACGGTCAGAGTCCATCAACCGCCTGGGACAGAACCATTTAGTCTGTTTCGCCTCCCTGCAGCAGGGTGTGGCAATGGAGAAGTCCAACTGAAGGAAACAATGGTCCGACCATGACAGGGGCTCCACAACTATCTCCCCTAAATTTTGGCCATCTAACCACTATCCAGAGGTGAAAACCAAGTCCAGTGTGTGTTCCCCCCGAGTGCGTAGGTCCCTGAATTAGTTGGGTCACCCGCAGATGGTAGGTTGAAATCCCCCATAGCAGTAAGTTTGGGAGTTTCAACCGCCACCTCGGTGATGACATCGAGTAGTTCGGGCAGGGCTGTTGTCACATGGCAGAGAGCCAGGTATGCGATCAGTACACCTCTCTGCCTCCCAGGGTCCCACTTCACAGGAGGAACTCACAACCGGCCACCTGAGGAACAGTGGCCTCCCTCGGTAAGAACTCCTTGATTATGATCGCTACACCCTCGCCCCTCTCCTGGGCCCACGGTTGATGAAAAACACGGAAAGCTGGTGGGCACATCTCAACAAGGGGGATCCCCCTCTCCTGGCTCAACCAGGTCTCCGTGATACCCGCCAGGTCCGCTCCCCCCTCCTGAACTAGATCACAAATGAGGGGGGCCTTACACAACATCAATCGAAAGTCCGGGGCCTGATCGCCTGTGCCACCCAGATCACAGGAAGAGCATTGGAGTTGGCGCGTGCCACCGCCAATGTATGTCAGGGACACGCTATATCTGCCCCTCCCACACACCACAGAGATGTTTTGAACTCCACCCTCCTGGGCACCCCCCCTCCGACCCCCAGTGCATCCCTGCCATGCCCTGGCCTCCATAATGGCCTATACCTTCCCGCTCCCTTAAAAACTCACCCACCCGAACCCCTTAAAACCTTAATTAAAAAACCCTTTAAAAACCTCTGTAACTTACAAACATTTTTGGCCTTGGCCACATGCCACCTCTCGGGGTTTCAAGACCCGTCCTCAAGGTAGGTCACAGACAATAGAGCGGGCCAGGCCTGCGAGAGGGAGGACTCTTGCAGTACCCTGAGGTAGGTGGGGGAGTATATAATAGTCATTTAGGATGGGAACCAGAGTTCTGAGGAAGCCCACTTTTTCAGGAGGGCTAATGGAAGTTTGCATCCTCGGGTGGGCCGTCGGCCATTGGGTGGGTCCAATGGAGTATACACTCCATTGATGCTATTCCTTCTTTATTTTAAGAAGTATAATGATGGGAACAATAAGTAACAAAATAGCCTCTTATCTATTGACCATGAGTAACCATTACTTCTAAATTTAATGAATCTTCTGTATGTTCAACAAGCTTTAGGTTCACACTAGAATGCTAATTATTTCTCCCACTTAAACCTCCATTGCTTCTTCTAGCCTTATAGATATATGCACTGTAGATATAGTAACTTAAATATAATACTTAGAGATGTAGGCATTCTCAGAGCTAGTGGGCTAGTGTATGTGATACAAACTCCTGCCATTACATACTTACATGAATCATTACAACTACCTCTAAAAATCTGGACCTTATGTGGTAACATTATGACACATATTTTGTCATAGGAGTTAAACGTCTGTCTGTCTGTCTGTGACAGGTTCTGCTACAACTGTGTACCAAACAAGGCTTGACATTAAATTCTCATGTTTAACCTGGTTTTCTTCGAATTCTCGCCCAAGTCATATAGCAGAGGTGTACAGTATGTATATTTACCAGTATACATCTGTCAGCCCTACAGATCAGGAAACAGATTCCACAAGAAGACTAGGACTGTACTTTAGTAAGGCAGGCTACAGTAACAGATTTATACAAGTCTGACCACATTTTCTTTTCCCTCCCTCAGGGAATCAGAAGGAGGTAGTATGAGTCTCTTTCTAATACTTTCCCTTTGCTTGGACTTAAAGCACACTAATGCCCTTGTTATCTTATATCTAATGTTTCTTCTTACTTGGAGAATCCTAGGTATGGAAATTTCCTGGTCTTAAAGAGAGTGAAAGTTAAGGAATTGGCACCTGTGTTTATAGAACTCATGAAAAAAAATTACTATATTTTCATTTAAATCACACTTTAGTAGATCTCAGTTTATGCTTCCCAGAGCAATAGTACATTCATTTGTTATTGATAGCTACTGTGCAGAAAATCTAGGGATATTTATTTTACTAATCTGGACACTTTTTCAAATAATTATTATCTTTGTTCTCTCCTTTCCAAACATTTATTCTATCTGTGTCTGTGTATGCATGTGTTTAATGAACTCTTTCTGAAATTCAAGAATTCCAGGAACTCATGCCTTTTTCTTTAGCAGCCCACTGTTTTTAGTGATAGAAGTCACTGGCAAAAAAACATACATTATAAATGCTGAACCCTCACCATATTTTATTTTTCTTATGTAGCTATTTCAAAGCTTTCTCCATTGTGAGATTGAGCAAACAAACCTAGAATCTGAGCAGCAATTATTTAAGTAAACATAGAACATTCCACAGAATATAACTCAAATCTGTAACTATAAGCATTCCAGTCGAGCTGGCTACAGATGTCAAATTGAAAATCTCGTTGAAAGTACAAAAGGTTCCTCTAACAAATGTATATAACATTTGTAAATGAAACCTTGATTTGTAAAACCACCCTTTACATTGGGGTAAATTTAATATCATCATCATCATCATCATGTGAAATTGACTGATTGATTGATTACCTGTTGACTATTAGTGGTCTCACAGATATATTTGCTTAACCTAGTCCTTCAACTGTTCCAAATATGCACAGTATCACTATTGTAAATGAGTCCGTCCATCTTGCTGGGAGTTATCCTTTTCTCTTTCCACTTTTCCCAGAATTAGAGATTTTTCCAGAAAGCTAGGTCTTTGTATAATGTGTCCAAAATAGGATAATTTGAGACTGGTTATTATGGCCGAAATGAAAATTCTGCATTGAGTTCATTGATGATCTTTTTGCTTGTTTTCTTGGCTATCTATGATATTCTCATGAGTCTTCTTCGACACCAGATTTTTAAAGTATCATGGTTTTTCCTATCCTGTTTTTCCAGGATAGGAAGTTTCTCCAACTTTCACTTTCATTGAGCATCACTGGTAATACCATAGTTTGCACTGTTATGATTTTTATGAATATACATAAATCCCGTTATCTGAATACTTTTTCCAAGACTTTCATAACTGCTTTAACAAGTGCTGTTCTTGAATTCTTGTTAATGGTTGATCTTAAAAGGCAGACAATATCTATCACTTTGATATCTTCATTGTCAATACTAAAGTTGATTGTTGTCATTAGTTTGCTCTTCTTTATATTTCATTTTAGTTCCATTTTTTTTCACTTTGTTCCTTGACTTTTTTTATTATAGCTTGCAGGTCCTTAGCATTTTCAGTTGTCAGCATACTGCAGGTTATTGATGTTTCTTCCTCCAATTTTAAAGCCATTCTCATCTTCTTCTAATCCTGCTTTTTAAATATATATTCAGCTATAGAATGAATAAATAAAGGGAGAGTATTTACCATTGGCTCACTCCTTCGCCAAATTGGAGCCAGTCTGTTTCTCCATGTACTTCTTTACTATGGCTTCCTGACCTATATATAAGTTTCTAACATAGACAATGAGATCTTATGAGATTCCCATATTTATAAGTACATTCCATAGTTTGACAAGATCAACATAATCAAAGGTCTTTATGAGGTCAGTAAAGTTCATAGTGACTTCATTTTTGTATTCTTTGCCTTTCTCAATTATCTAATGTGCATTAATGACAATATCTTCTGTTTTTCAGCTTTTTCTAAAACCAGCTTTAACATCTCGCAATTCTATTCCATGTTGGACATTAGACTGGATGATCCTAAGCATTCTTTTGCTAGTTTGTGAAACTATAAAACAATAGTTTGCATTCTCTGAACTCCTCCTTTTTTATTATTTTTTTGGCATTGAAATATAGATTGATTTGTTCCAATCTGTTGACCACTGTGTTGTTGTCCAGATTTTTTGACATAGCTTGGTTAACCCTTATTGATTCTTCTTCTGTTGCTTGCCATATTTCTGTGGGTGTTCCATCAGTTGTTGAAGCCTTCGAACTTTTATAAGTACTATAAAATATTGTAAATTGGCAATGTCTTCTTAGAATATCTTCTAAAATAACTTTGATGTTGGCATTTCTTCATCACAATATTTCAGTATATTCTTTCTATCTTTATTTGATCTACTTTGAATTAGTCATTTTTTATTTTTTTAGCATTTCACTCGTTTAGCTTTTCGCAACTTGATGATTTCCAATGAGTGGAAAAGTTAACGTCCAAGATATTCAGAAGTCACCAAGTTGGAAAAGGTTGCAATACCCAGTAGCCACTGCTAAAAAGTCATTTTCATTAAAGGTATTAAGCGTTGGCATCTGAGTCAGATTGCCCTGGCTTTTTAGAACATTCTTCATAGATTGACTTTATGCAGCTAATACTTGATCAGTAACTTAAATGTAACCTGCTGTCTTGCTACATACTATAGGAGTTTTCCTGCTGAAAACTGTAAATTATATCTATTCAAAGAATCTGAATTAAAAAGCTGACAGTAACAAAGCTTTGAAAAAGACACTATCGAAACCCCATGCAGGAATAGACCTCAATGAGCATTAGTTATACTTTATGTTGGAACTCCATGCAGTAACTGTCTCAGGCAGCTTTTGGAGCACGTTTTGCAGTGCAGATAGACTAATGTGAGATTGATGAAGAAATATGCTAATACATTTCAAACACCATTGAACTGTGTTTTAGACAAGAGAAAATAGCTGAGTTGCAAAAGGTAAGAAGTGTTGAAAATTAGTTTTGAAGTTTGATTTTACATGAGCTTTGAAAAAAACGGTATAGCAATCTGTGAGAGCATTGAGCATGTAAAAATTGGTATTGAGATTATTTCTAACTATCTTTGTCTGTCTTGTCTATTAATAAGACTGGATTTTGATACAGAATGTATGGAGTCTTTTGTTCATTTGATTTACGCCAGCAATGGATCTGGTTTCAGATTAAAGCCTTCAGCTTTGAAGGTTGGTAGTTCTGATTACATTTTGCATGTCAGCATTAGCAATGGTGCAGTTTTATATAGTATGGAGACACTATTAAATATAATAGGCTGATAAAATCTGTGCTACTCAGATCTGGCCATAATTATCTATGACACTGTTGCCTCATAAATAGATTACCGCGCTGCTTTCTTCCAGTTGCTAATAGTTGGTTTATATTCCTATTTCCTTTGCACAATAAAATGCTTCACTGGCAAACACATATGTTTCGTATCATTCAAATGAAATTGCGTGACTGTCATTGTGTTAATCTTTCCCAAATAGTAATGGTTCCAAATGATCATAATAAGTTACAGGTAGTCATTGACTTACAACCATAATTGAACCTGGAAATTTGGCCGTAAATTGTACAGGTCATTTTGTGACTGACCCAATATTTGGACTTTTTTTGCACCGGCTGTTAAGAAAATCCATATTCATTAAGCAAATACAGAGTCGTTAAGCAAACCTATTATCCACGTGGGCAGTTTTTCCCAAAACTGGAAAGTAAATGCCATTTCTCCCCCCAAAAATCCCTAAATCATGATCACGTGACTGTGGGACATTGCAAATAACTGTAAATGCAGGTCCGGTGCCATGTGTCCCAAATGGCCATCAGAACTTTGAATATGAGTCATAAGTACTGATGAGTCTGTCTCGTTATAATAAATCTGTCATAATTTTGAATAGTTGCTAAATGACTGGTTTTAAATTGAGGACAACGTGTAATGGTATGTTCATTATGCTATGCAAATTGATTGGCTAGATTTGGAAAGTTTTTGGTTAAAAACTTAGTAAAAAACATAGGCCATATGTATTGATGGATTTCTCTACAAAAGGAGTGGAAGGGAATAAATGTCCTTCACTTCTCAACTTTACCATTTCCTTATTAATACATTTGAAGGATTTGAAAACTGGACAAGTAGGGCACCTCAGAAAATTAATTTACAGTAAGAGCAATCAGGTCACCTGTTCGTAAATGAACACAGTTGTTCTTTACACCTCTTTCATCTAACAATATAGTGTATTTTTATTGTAGTGGCCTACCAGTGACTAGAGAACTACTTCAAATAGCAATTCAGAGAAGTGATAGCATTAAGGCAGAAAAAAATGAAACAGTGTAAATATTATTCTAACGTTTTCTCTAGAACAAGGATCCCCAACCCTTGGTCTGCAGCCCGATGCTGGTCCACTGCTCATTGAGAATCAGGATGTGGAAGCGATAAGTGAGCACACACACAAAGCTCTGTTTGCTTAAATGGCAGGTGCACACACATAAACATCCCCTCCCCCCCCACCATGGCAGCTGCTGCTGCTGCTGCTCCACAGAGCTGGATATGTTGGAGATCGCTGTCCTAGAAGTACATCATCACATTCTTTCTAGAGTAGTACATTACACTAAACCATAGTGTCATTTTTTTCACATAGCTTGAATGACCTCAGCTATTCTACTTTGTGAATCATGGTTGATCATCCATATTCTATGTGTGACATCTAGGACACATCCCTTTGTCTACAGAGATTCCCTTCGTTCCTCCAGGTTTCCTGTTAGACCTACATTTACACACAAATGAGAAGCTACAATGCTTCAGAGTGGTCTGCCAGCTTATAACAACTCTTTTTATTCCCAAGGATTTTCATTGAACTCAATGGATCCAATAATTAGGAAGACTATTTGATGGTGATTTGGAACAAAGAAAATTGAGACAATGGAGGGGAAAGTCACAGTAGCAGCAAGTTTTACATTGTTTTAACTTTTCTGCCAATTCAATAATAGGCAAAGGGCAGCTTAATTCAAAATGAGGGCAGAGGCATTAAAGCGTAGTTTGCTACCGTTATTGAATTATTGATATTTTAAAAAAGACAAATGAGAAAGACAAGTTAGATCATAAAGATGATTTTTGGAAAAGGGCTTAAAGTATATAACCTCTTTGGGGTCTCCTTGACAATATTTCCAAAACACATACAAACATAATGAAGGCACACATGTATCATAACTTTCCTTGAAAG
Source organism: Pareas carinatus (assembly GCA_032468095.1). Taxonomy (NCBI): domain Eukaryota; kingdom Metazoa; phylum Chordata; class Lepidosauria; order Squamata; family Pareidae; genus Pareas; species Pareas carinatus. The sequence continues at coordinate 151,992 of JANHFO010008793.1, read as the reverse complement.
TTAAAAGTAGAACTTTCTTTCTCTTGAAAATATAATGTAGGGAATTCCTCTGCAATGATAGATTAAAACCCTCTCACCCCATGCAACATTTCCAGTCTAACTCAGACTTCTTGCTCTAGCCATTTCTTAAATATCAACATTGAAATATATGGTTGGTACTGACTTGGGGGGGGGGGGGAAATCCAGATGTCACTGGATAAAAAAAGACTCAAATTCATGTTTGACATTGGTTTCAGGTTTTGATGAGAGTAAAAGAAAAATATGGGTACAGGAGAGATTTAAAAAAGAGTAATTTAAAAATGAGTTACATTTCCAAAGTACACAGAAGTAGTAACTGCACAGCCCATGTTTAAGAAAGGCTGATAAGAAAGAACTGTATTCTTTCATTGGAAAAAATAAAACATTCCACATCAACTTTTATTTTACTTTATTTCAGGTCTTATTTTTAAAGAAACTTTTTGAAATACATGGCATAGTAGTGAAAGATTAGCTTAATTTTGCTTTTTTTCTTATAAAGTTCACATTCATTCAAACTTTCTCTATCCCTGATGCTCTCCAGATAGAGCGGGAATAATTGCAATTTGGCTGGTATAAAGAGTTACAATATATCTGGAACGCAAAAGGTGAGGAAGACTGCTTTACCTTAACTGAATATTTCACAGTCAAATAATCAAGCTACATTGTTTAATGCAGAGGTCTCCAACCATGGTCCCTTTAAGGCTTGTGGACTTCTAT
>JANHFO010008793.1:101424-117103 GCA_032468095.1 Pareas carinatus | reverse complement strand
ATGAAAGATACTAGGGCCCCAGCAGTAACTACTTACCTGGAATGATTGTTTATTACGTATGGGTTGCCAAATGTGGTGGTAACAGACAGCGGTCCTCAATTTATAGCTAAGCACTTTGAGGAGTTTATGGCAGCTAGGGGAATCAGGCATCTACTCATGGCGCCATTCCATCTGAATTCCAATGGAATTGCGGAGAGGGCGGTGAGGTAACTAAAGGACGCTTTGAGCCGTTTGGGGCCAGGAGACCGGCAGAAACAAGTTGATGCATTCCTCACTTGGCAACACATTACTCCCTGCAGGACTACGGGGAAGAGTCTGGCTGAACTGCTTTTTGGCAGAAAGCTGAGATCCTTTCTGGATCATTTACACCCAATGTATAGCCAAGAAACCCAGAGATCATCTAGTCAGGTCCCCAGACAATTCTGCGTGGGCGACCCGGTCTGGGCAAGGAATTTCACCACTGGTCAGCAGTGGGAACTGGGCAAAATAGAGGAAGTATTGGGGGTTTGTTCATATTTAGTGAGGTTGAACAATGGGTGATCTTGGCATCGCCATATTGATCAGCTGCGCTGCGCAACTGGCCATCGCGCTGCGGAACAAACCGCTGATTTTAATGGAGAGTCCCGTTCTTCCCCAGGCAACTACAGCCAAAGTGATCAACCCGACTTGGAGCCATTCAGTCGCTGGGCATCTACAAGGGAGCCTGCGAACCCAGTGGATCCAGAGTTCAGTGAGCCGGCTCCCGCTGCACTGGTCAATCCTAACCCGGCTCCTGCTGCCCTCAGCAGGAGCACAGAACCGGCTAGGTCGGAGCCACGGAGGTCCGGGTGGCCATCCAAGAAGCCGGGTTACTTGGAGCAGTTTGCCTGTACTAGTTTTAACCTGAGGGGGAGGGGTGCTGGATCCATGGGGACTGCTGGATAAAGCTTGGGCTCCTTGCAGTCCATGGGAACCTGCTAGTCAAGCCAAGGCTCCAGGGTGTCTGACCCTAATTGGTGTCAGTCAAATGGTTAGCAGATGTTAGGAGCTGTTGACCCCCTCCCAGCTACTCAGATATTTGGGAGATTGACCCTGTGATTGACTGTTGCACCAGCCCAAAATGTATTATAAAAAGACTGTGAGAAAACCAGCCTGTGCTGGCTACATTGTTACTTGTAAATAAACGCTGTTTGGATTCACTGAGTTTTTGCTCCTGCCTGTTCCTTGCGCGATCGGACCCAAGCCCTTCAGATCTAACAAAGACAAGGCTCTTCATCCACTCCTTTGTTCATCCCTTCACTTGTCTTTTCTTGTTACAATCTGGGTTTGTTATATCTGTCTTATTTGTTCTGGTTTTTTTGTTTTGTTTTTTTAACAATTTGTAAACCACCCAGAATTACTGAGAATCAGGCAGAATAATAACAACAACAACAATGACAAAATCACTTGCAAAAGGCAGCTTTACTTTGAACAGCATACATTGTATGACAATACCCTTAACACCATCAAACATCTGCATATCTCATGTCCTTGGGAAGAATTCACTATGTGAATAAAAATGTCAAATCCAGTCTAAACATTTGGCTGACTGTGCAACCAACGATAGATTAATGATGCCAGCTCCATCAATACCTTGGTCACGGTCTCTGGGGTTGCAGAAACAGTATTAACTGCTTTCCTAAAGACCAGCAGGATTGGTCCAAAGGAAGGATGAAGAACCATGTCTTCAGGACTCTGAAATACTTAAAACATAAGTATAAGCACATACATAAGATAAGCTACACTTGAAAGTCCCACTAAGCAAGACTGTTTCACCAAAGAGATCCATAGCATGCTCATTGTGTCAAAACTATTGGGATAGAAAGAAACTATTGGAATAACCAGTCCCAGAAATAATTTAGCCCTATACGAAGGACTTTTGAAGGTGACAATCAGCAACTTGAATTGCTCTTGAAATCCCACTGGGAGCCATGAAGCTCTCCAGTGGTGGTCCTATATTGGCATATATTTTTCAAGGAAAGATCCATGTAGAGTATGTAACAATAGTCCAATTGGGAGGTGACTAAGACATGAGTGAACACAAACAGTATATCCTGATCTTGGAAAGACTACAACTGGTTGTAAAAATGTATTTGTGCAAAGGCTTTCATGATCATGTCCACCATTTGCTCATGAAACAGGAGTCATGAGTCCAAAACTGACACACTAATTCTGACCGGGGAGGGGGGAGAGTATATTCCAGCCAGAGTTAATGATGGCAAATCACTAGATAGTCTCAAAAATTCATAGCCACTTATTGGAACCAAAGTTGATTCTTTCCCAAAACTTTTACAGATTTCAGGCACTGTGAAAGCACATCCAAAGTATCACTTGGATAGTCTGAGGCAGGGATGTACAACTAAGCATCACAGAAGAGGGTCGATCTGCCTCACCCATGGGGGTAAGATATTCCAAAGGGCAGGTTGACAAAAGAGTAGGTTCACTTCTTGAATCCTGTCAGTCAAAATTGGATCCCTCTGGAGCAGCTTTCTACTCACAGCCACTCTGTCTTACCAAAGTCCAATTGATGCCTATTGTTCCAGGCATTGTGACAGGACATCCACAATATCGCCTACTTTGTCCAAGATGGAGATCTACACCTAGATGTGAACAACATGCTGATGATACCTTATCTGTGGCATATCATTATCCTTATATACTCCGTAATGAGCTTCAGATCTCTCAACTGAAATATCTAGCACTTTTATTTTTCAGTATATGTTGCATGCTTGAAAGTGTGCATACATAGCTTCAGAATTCACATTTTAACAAAATACTGCAGAATCTAGCTTAATGAATGCTATCTCCACACATGCTGATCTACAAAATTCAAAGATAGTCAAACTGCTGCATATAAATATAGCTTCAAGCTGTTAACTTAATGTAGCAATACAAGATGTCTTAAAAAAGCAAAACACATTTGAAAGTACAGGTGGCTAATTTTTAATTATTAAATTAAACAATGTACTCACCTAATGGAAGACAATGCTATAGGCTGCAAAAATAGAGAAAGAATAGTTTAAAATGTTATTGCTTTCTCCCATTTAAAATAGAAAATTAAAAATTTTGTTTTAAACTGAGTATGCATATATTAATTAAACATGCAAATTTTTATCTTCGAGTTAATTAGAAGAAACAGTTAATATGCTTTTTTTATTTGCACAAGCCAGAGAGAAATAAGAACACCTCACCATGAAATTTGAAACAGTTAAAGGTACTAATTAACAAAGAGATATATATTTGGCTGAATGAACAGCAACATAAATTGACAAAAGCATTGTTCAGGTAGGGGTGAACACATGATGAAAGAACGAAATTGAAATTGCATATATTGGCCCCTTTCCTAACCTCATAAAATTGCAGATCACTGGGGCTGCACTTAAAATAGTAAATGTGTTTTGTTTACTAATTTATAAGCCCAGAAGTTTCCAATTCAGCTTCACTGATATCTGAAGCATTTTTGTTGTTTTGTGTTTCAGCTGAAACACATTTTGGTGAGCAATCTTACAGAATAAATGGGGCAAGACTGGTGCATATCTCTCATCCTTTTCCATGTCCTCGGGAGTCACAGAATCAAACTCTTCCCAAACAACACTCTCAAGACCTGCCTCAATCATTCCGTCTGAACCCCCCTAGTCAGAGTCCAAGCCGCTCCAGATCTGATCAATTTTATCCTGCAGATAACCGCCAAAATCCTCCACTCGACTTTGCAAGGGGTCCTCTCATGCTCCCAGATGAAGTGGGGAGCGAGTGACCCTAAACAGGGCGGTGGGGCAGCTATCTGCTGACGCAATCAGAGTGGAAAAGTAATTATGCTTCGCCACTCTGATCGCACCCAGGTAAGTCTTAATGTAGGCTTTTAGCAGTAATCGATCAGATTTGGAGCGGCTGGCCCTCCAACCACTCTCTAGGCATCTTTTTCGGCGTTTAATCTCCCTCAGCTCCTTGGAAAACCAAGGAGTTGGGGTGGTTCGATGCCAGGTCAGGGGCCGCAAAGGCATGACCCGATCTAGAGCATCACCGGCCGCCCTATGCCAGGCGGCCGTTAGCTCTTCAGCCAAGCCATGAGACAAGGCCTCAGAAAGTGGCCCAAGGTCCATCAGGAATCTCTCCGGATCCATCAGGCACCTGGGGCGGAACCATTTAACTTATTCCGCCTCCCTGTGGCTGGGTGTAGCAGTTAGGAAGTTCACCCAAAGAAGCGAATGATCTGACCATGACAGGGGCTCAACAACTATGTCTCCTAAATTCAGATCATCCAACCACTGTCCAGAGACAAAAATCAAGTCCAGCGTGTGTCCTCCTATGTGAGTGGGGTCATGAACTAATTGGGTCAGGTCCATGGCCATCACAGAGGCCATGAACTCCTGAGCCACCTCAGATGCCTCACCTATAGATGGCAGGTTGAAGTCTCCCATGACCATAAGTCCAGAAGTCTCCACCGCCACCTCGGTGATGACATTGAGCAGCTCGGGCAGGGCCGCCACCATGTGGTAGGGAGCCAGGTACATCACCAGCAAACCCTTCTGCCTTCCAGGCCTCCATTTCACATAGAGGGACTTACAACCCGTTATCTGAGGTACAGTGGCTTCTCTCAGTGCGAGTCCTTCCTCAATCAACACTGCTACTTCCCCTCCTCTCCCCTGGGCCCGCAGTTGATGGAATGCTTGGAAACCTGGTGGTCACATTTCCATGAGGGGGACCCCCCCCTCCTGGCCCAACCAGGTCTCCGCAATACCCACCAGGTCCGGTCCCCCTCTTGAACCAGATCATAAATGAGGGGGGCTTTGTTCACCACAGACCTGGCACTGCAAAGCTTCAACTGCAGTTCCAGATCCTGAGAGCCTGTACAACCTAAGGAACAGGACGAGCTATGGGGGTTGGTACATGCCACCGCTTGAATACAGCAGGGGCGCATACCCCTTACCAAATTCGGCCCCCTGCTCTTGCCATATTTACCCCTCCCACACACTAGGTTAAAGTCCTTGACCTATAATTACAATCAAGCCCAACATTTTTGTTGCTAAGCAAGACAGCTGCTAAGTAAATTTTGCCCCATTTTACAACTTTGTTACAATTGTTAAATAAATCAGTTATTCAGTTAGTAATACAGTTGCTAAATGAATCGGGTTTCTTCATTGACTTTGCTTGTCAGGAGGTCACAAAAAATTATCACATGAATCTGGAACACTGCAACCATTATAATTACATGCCAGTTGCCAAACAACCCAATTTTGATCACGATCATGGTGATGCTGCAATAGTCATAATTGTGATAAATGGTCACAAGTAACTTTTTTTAGTGCCACTGTAACTTTGAATGGTCACTAAACAAATGACTGCAAGTTGAGGACTACCTGTACATGTGAATTGTATTCACAGATACAATTCTAAATACTCTTTTAGAATATAAGATTCTAAAGAATATATTTTCAAAAGTCACAGCACTTCATTATTTCTCTATATTTCTTACGGAAAGATAGCAATAGCACTTATATACCACTTCACAATGCTTGACAGATCTTTCTACAGAGGGCCATAACGTTATGTTTACAGAGTCAGCATAGTACCCTCAAAAATCTGAGTCCTCATTTTACTGATCTCAGAAGAATGGAAGGCTCAGTCAACCTTGAGTTGGTCAAGATCAAACTCCTGGCGGTGAACAGAGTTAGCTGAAGTAATGATAGATGAATCTATCAAAGTTACAAAGACTTTAAGTTGGTTCCAGAATCTGAAACCATGTGATTCTCAATGTTATTTGATCAAGGATACAAGGAAGATGCCATTTCACATACATTGTTGTGAATTTACCGTACCAATAGTATCTAAACAACCTCAATGAGACAGAATAATTGACTATATGGATGTCATATCTGATTCAGATTGTTCTCTGTTTTTTATGTTTTGGAAATTTTTGTATGCTTCTCCTTCAGGATTTATTTGTCCATTTATTTTTCATAGACATAATACTCTGGATTTTTTTCACCTATGCAGGTAGAAAAACCTTCAAAACATTTTCTGACAGAAGTATTTTACGCACACCATTTTCTTTCATATATTCAGATCTGATTTTTTTTTTATTTGAGAAAGGGAAGCAAAGAAAAAAAAACTTCCAATTCAATGTGATCTCTAATTATATTATCTTTCCTTCCTTCCCCTATAATTCCAACAAAATATGTGCAAAACCAACAAGTTTTTAAAATTGTCTAATCCCTTTCCCTCTATCTACAGAAAGTAGGTCAAGAAAATAAATCACAAAGCCCTGTGGAACTAGAATGATACAAATTCAAACACCAATATAAACTGCAGCAATGTATTTATTTTATTATGAATGTTACAGAATCTATCTGTTTTGGAGGTTGTTACTCTGCAGGACACCTAATTCAGTAAGTTCAATTGCGTTTGCAATGTATCAAAAAACATAGAGCTAAACTTTATTTAGCAATCATTTTATATTATGAAGTTTAACAAGCTGAAAATAGTTCCTGTAACTGGAGAATTGAATGAAACTGATTAGCTTTTCCCTTACTATAACACAGCTGCCCTCATTACCTAAAGTATTCTCTAAAGTTCCAACACTCACCCCTTTACTAAATCTCTAAGTGACTAACCTTCAATTTGAGAGAAGCAAATGTCCCACATATACAATTATGAAGGCGATTTTTTTCAGGCCCAAATCATTTAGGTACACAACCATGTGACTACAGTTGATTGCTATGCAATATATAAATAGGATTCTATAAAAATATTGCTTAATATCTCAAGTGAAAATAAAATGTAATAACTAGTTTTCAATTCCACTATTTCTACTAATCTTTTAAACTTGGTTTCTTCTCAAAGTTGAATAGATGAAATACTTTAGAAAAGCATGAAACATTTCATCATGTTTTACATCTTTATTGAGTACTAGCTTTTTGTACCCGTATTCCACTGCAGGTTTTGTTCAACTTTGCTTGGTTTTGTTTGGTGTGATCCTGGTATACAAACCAGGACACGGAGTTCTACTCCTGCAGTAGGTATGAAGCCAGTTGGGAGATGTTATTCTTTGAAGTACAAAACAAGCACCAATCACATTGTCTTTTGATCTGTAATTCTGCAATTTAAAGTATTATGGGGATACAGGAATTTTATATATCAGATATCAACCGACAAGTTAGCACTTAGGCTTAAATGGAATAAGGAAGAAAATAAAATAAGAAAATTAAAAAGCAGCAGATGAAGATAAGCAAAATAACATCAAATACTTGCACAATCAGCATAGGAGCGCCTCAAGGCTATGTGCTCTCTATCCACTTCTCTTCCCCTTATACACCAACGACTGCATCCCGAAAGACCAGTCTGTCAAAATACTAAAATTTGCAGATGAAATTGCCTACAGACGAGAAATTGAACAACTAGTCTGTGTACAGAACAATCTTGAACTGAACTCACTCAAAACAGTAGAAATGATTTTAGGAGAAACCATTCTATCATATCACCTCTCACAATATTAAACAATACAGAATCAATAATAGAGATCTTCAAATTTCAAGATTCTATAAAATCCCAAGATCTAAAATGGTCAGCTAACATCAAAAATGTCATTAAAAAAGCACAACAAAGATTGTTATTTCTGAGACAACTCAGAAAGCTCAGACTGCCCTAGGAACTGCTGAAGGAATCATTGACTCGGTAATCTGCACCTCAATAACTGTCTCCTTTGTCACTGCAACCAAACAAGATAAACACAGACTTCAAAGAATAATTAGAACTGTATAAAAATAATTGCTACAAAACTCTCCTCTATTGAAGACCTGTACACTGAACAAACCAAAAAGAGTGGTGAAAAGAATTATAGATCCCTCACATCCTGGACATAATCTGTTTCAACTTCTTCCCTCTGGACGCCACTACAGGGCATTGCAAACCAAAACAACTAGATACAAGGATAGTTTCTTCCCCCATGTCATCACCTACTAAACTAAACACAACAGTGTTAAATTATCTAGTAGAAATATATCATTATTACCTTTTCATCTTTCTTATTACCTATTCTCTTAACTGTATGACAATTAATTTGTTGCTTACATCTTACAATATAAAATAGTCGTTCATTTAGTACCCCCTATTTTGACTTGTAGATTGATTATTAGCATCCTACAACTGTTCTAAACCTATCACAAAAATGTGCTTTATCACAAAATTTTGCATATAGTATAAATTTACATACACAGTTCTCTTGGCTTACAAGATATTTTTCCACCAAAAATAAGCTCAGCTGTTTAATACATTATATTGAATAATTCCACAATCTATAGAAGCATTCCATATCTCTTCTTCCCCGTGTCCCTTTCTCAAACATACACACACACTTACAGAGGTCAGAAAGAAAGAAAGGAAGTTATTACTAAATTTCCTGATTCCAAACAGATGTTTCCTGGAACAGTAACATGCACAGTCATGATGACATTTAGAGTAGCTATACAGATAAGATGATAGTTCACCTGGTAAAATGTGGTTACAGTGTTTTAAGGATACAATGTTCCCTAGATCTTATATAAACACATGAATTTCAGTCCACTACAAATAAGTTCAGAAATTTTGTAATTATACTTAAAGTCAGCTATTTACAAATAAACCCAATCATCCATTCCAGAATTATCACTCTGGTCTTCAAATGAGGTGGCTTCAATCATTCCCTCATCAAAAAAATGTTTCTTCCTCAAGTATCTTCATTCTTCACAGAGTCCAAAGTGCTTGCAGGCATCTCATTCAATAACTTGGGCTTGTGAGATTACTGCAAATAGAACCGTTGATGGAAATGTATGTATATGACATTGGTTGCCTCCCACTAGCACTAAACACTTGAATAGCCTTTTGAAGAATAAAATAATCCAATCTGATGCAGTTTTTGCTCAGCAATTTTCCTGTATGTTTGCAAGGTTCTCTTGTTTTTGCTCTGTATCACCAGAACTACAGCAAAGCAATCAGCGAGTTTTGTTGTTCAGGAAGCTTGTTGCAAAACCTGGTAAGGATTATGTCTGAGGGGGAATGACTGACCCATAATCACTTGGTTGGCTTTGTGAGGAGATTAGAACTTGGTTCTTCTCATTCCTCCCACAGCACTCTACCCACTATATCATGCTGGCTCTCCTGATTAGGGTTATAGATCTCTGGCAAAAGGAGAACATGATCTCCATGTTGTAATCAAGTATTGTTTGGCTTTTTGAATATCTACAAGCAATCTCTTCCTGAGTAGATTTTCCCCCTGGTGCTGAGTGTTCCCTTAATAAGTTCTAAATTCAAGTTAACAAGCTCAGCTCTGTGACCATAACTACTTATCAGTACCCTCCCACTGACTTAGCTCTCCCTGAAACTGACAAGACATAAATCAGTTATGCACTGAAGTCTTTTGCCTCTTAAACAGCTCTAGCACTATTGAAAGAAACAGCTTTTCTGATGCTGGAAAAAATAATTTTACCTAAATATAGACTTGAGTACATGGGGGGAAATTTTCACTATAATTTTTGTTGAGGATACGAAGTGTCCTCCTTCCCCCCACCCATTTGTACTGGTTTCCAAATATTCATATCCTCCTTTGCATTTTCAGATATCTGGCAACTCTATTTCTGATCCTCCTGAGTTGAAACTTTAAAATTTCTTCCATCTTAAATTCTCCCCTTTCCCCCTCGAATATAATAGTGTGGCTTAACTGCTTAAGTCTCAAAGAAATTATTTCAGGATCAGAGAAGAACAATGAAAAACTGTATTTCTAGAGTTTCTGAAAACAGCCACACAAGAGGTCATAAGATTAATCTTATAATTACCAGAAACTGAACAAATAATCACTGCAGCTATCTTCTTAGTCAAGTTTATTACTAGTCTCTAGCTTGCCCTATTATCCTGATGGATTAATGAATGTGTAAATCACTTCCAACTAACATGACAGGAATCCTAGCCCTGCAAACTGATCCCATATTCATGTATATGTATATGTATATGTATATGTATATGTATATGTATATGTGTATGTGTATGTGTATGTGTATGTGTATGTGTATATGTATATGTATATGTATATGTATATGTATATGAAACAAGAAAAATGGCCACGTTGGAGGAGGTGGTTTAATACCGGAGGTACGTTGGGGGACTAGGTTCGCTTTAGTTCTAGCGATGCTGGGCCACACTAAGGCTGTTTGAACCTGGCATCAGCCAGGGGAATCTCCCCCCCATCCGTTGAGGACTTTCTATGTCCTCCAGCACAACAAGGGTGGGGTGCCAGCCATTCAGAGCTCCACGCGGGAGGAGGATAGTGGCGATGGCAAATGGCCACCATACATAGTGGCAGCGGTGCTGGAGCCGCAAATTCGGAGCTGCCGGAGACAACTACGGAGCGGACAGTGTGGGACGGAGTGGAGCAAATGGAGGAGGTGTTGATGCCCCCCCCATCTCTCTCTTACTGGGGGTGAGGGAGCCATGGATAGCCTTTTTGGGCTTCAGAGGAGGAGTGCCGCTGGCGGCGATGTCAGTAGTGGTGGCGACGTGGGCGATGGTAACAGGCAAGCCCTAGTGTCCCATGAGGTGGCGAGTGACTGGAGGACATGGAGAGATACGGGGGCTTTGTCCTGGGGCTGGCTTCGGGCCCGAGAGGGGAGGAATACGCCCCCGTTGGAGGTGGACAAATCATCTGGGTGGTTTTGGAATCTGAGACTTTTGTTTGCCGCTGAGAGTTGGGGAGGTTTGCCGCTATGGGCCTGGAAGGGACGGCGTGCAGGGGAGCTTCCTTCGCTTGGACCCCCTCTTTGGACTTGGGGGTTTGAAGAGTGACCTGGATATCTCTGTTCATGCCAGCCTTTCAAGAAGCCGAAGCATCGCTCCCACTACTGCTCCCCCCCCAGCTGAACTTGTTTGACTCTGACTTTGCTATGATACTCCTCTTCATGGTTTCACGGTTTGAGGGCCCGGTTTTTAGCTTGCCTGCTGTTAGTTTCGACCTAGAGGTTTTTTACTCCATCTTTTCCTTGAACTATCAGCCTTGACCAGCTTGACCACTGGAACTAATGGACCCTGTTTCCCCAACCTATGTCTCTGGACTTTTATGACCTTCCTGTATTCAACTGCCTACCTCAGAGCACTGTGAGAGTTCCCCCTCTCGCAGGTCTGGCCCCTTTCATTATCCAGGGCCTACCTTGAAGATGGGTCTTGGAACCCCGAGAGGTGGCATGTGGCGAAAACCAAAACTAAATTGAGGGGCTTTTTAAGGTTTTTTTTTAGCAAGGGTTTTAAGGGGTTTGGGTGAGAGGATTTTAAAGGAAATGGGTGGGTGTGAGGGGCCACCAGGGAGATATAGGCATGGTGTGAGATCATGGAGGGGTGGAGGGGGGAATGCAAGAGGGTGAGGAATTGAGTATCACTGTCATGTGTGGGAGGGGCAGATATTGCGGGAGCAGGGAGCCAAATCCTGTAAGGGACACGTGCCTCTGCTATTTTTAAGCGGTGGCTCATGCTGACCCCCATAGCTCTTCCTGTGTCCTGAGTGGTACAGGCTTGCAGGCCCCGGGCCTACGGCTGATGCTTTATAATGCCAGGTCCTTGGTTAATAAAGCCCCCCTCATTTGTGAGTTGGTTCAGGGGTACGGACCTGGCAGGGATTACGGAGACCTGGTTGGGCCAGGAGGGGGGGTCCCCCTCGTCGAAATGTACCCACCAGGTTTCCGTGTTTTTCATCAGCCGCGGGCCCAGGGGAGGGGTAGTGGCGTGGCGGTTCTTATTAAGGAGAAGCTCGTACCGAGGGAGACCACTGTTTCACAGTTGGCCGGTTGTGAGTCCCTCTTGATGAAGTGGGGGCCTGGGGGACAGAGGGGTGTGCTGGTTGTATACCTGGCTCCCTGTCACATGACAGCAGCCCTGCCTGAGCTTCTCGATGTCATCTGCTCCTGATGGACCCAGATAGGTCCCAGACAGAGCTTGGGCCTTTTCCTGAAGCTTTGTCCCACGATTCGGCCGAGGTGCTTGCTGCTGCCTGGAATAGAGCGTCGGGCTGGGCCCTGGATCGGGTCGTGCCTTTGCGGCCTCTGACCCAGCGCCGACTCACCCCAGCTGAGGGAGATGAAACACCAGAAAAGAAGCCTAGAGAGTAGTTGGAAGTCCAGCTCTCTCACCTCCTTCACTCCTCATAATCCTCTTCAAATATCTCTAAGAAATATTAATCTGTCTAAGTGTGACTTTCAAATACTTTCAGATAAAAAATGTAATATTACATAAAGGTTTGTGCTGTGAACACACGTGGGGTTTTGTGAAAGGTACCTATAACTTCCATAAAATGATAATCATGAGAAAAATGAATAGATAGTCACAAAATAGTTACTCAGAGACATATGGCAAGTCATAAAATAACAAAGATATGTCATATTTTATAAACAAAAATAAAGCATAACAGATCAGTTGCTTACCAAAACTACCAGGAAATAATAACAAGAATCCATAGCAAAAATTCATGTGTGTATCACTTTATTCTTAAAACACAGTTTATAAGATTTTCAAGAGGAAAGGAGAAATTGAACACCCACAATTATCTGTTCCAAATTTTAAGTACAGGCTGACAACTCTGAATTACCTAAGCATCACTAACTGAAAGCTATCTGTATATTTTCCCTCTTTCCCCTTCTAAATAAACACATTAACAAAATACCTATATTGACCATTTCAGAAAGGAAAAAAATGGGAAACTATTAATATCTAATTGCTAAATACAGCAGGTTAACTCAGATTTTTTTAAAAACCCAATTATTTATTTATTTATTTATTTTTCTACCCAATTATTTATTTTGATGATACATCAAAGCTATAATGCAAGTGCATTGGTAAAAGCATTTATTTTATGAATATTTCCACATATGTATTTCAATTCTGAAATAAATTAATTTAATTAATTGTATAATTGGGAAGCTCTTCATGGTGAAGTTTACCAAGTCCAAGCAAAATGTAACACAATTAAAGGGAATTTAAACAGGCAAAAAAAGAATTGCAACAATTTATTTTGTAATTTTACAGCATTACACTATGTCCTTCTGTTCTCTGTATATAAAAGAGTAATTTGAACAAAATAAATCAAAATCTTTTCCCCCACACGCACAAAAATTAAAAAGCTAAAAAAAGTATTTTCAGAAATGAACCTACAATGCTATATGTCTTTAACCAAAAAATCCTACTGCATCTTATTCCAAATTCACACTGTATAAAAAAGACCATACATTCTTTTAAATATTGTAAGAAATATGTTTACATTTTTCAAAATATTACTTTTTTCTGCCCCTCCCACCACACTTCTGCAATTTTTGCAAGTACGCAATAATAATTATATGTAGAAGGTAACTGCAAGTTGAAATGCTGAAAGGCATCAAGAAAACTGCAGGGATTTGTCCAGACAGTTGCCAGGAATCAACACTGACTTAAAGGCACAGGGAAAAAAGTTTTCCATGGACCCGGCAATGAGATTCCTATGAGTTTTATGGATGTCTCGCTACTGTTTCAAAGTATTAAACTCTACTGAAAGCACATTTTCCTTACAGCATCTAGATAGAGTCATGAAGCAAATTAAACTAGGCTCAGTTGGACTTTCTAGAGACAAAAGGTATGCATGCAAGGATTAAAGCAGGAATCAGCAGTTCCCAAAATTCAGTCAGCATTATATAAACATATAACTAGTCCGCTTCAGTGCCAAATATTCATTAATTTGGAAGGGTATCAGAACAAAATCACACCTAAACTTCAACCTTATAACGGGTACTATTTCTCTCTTACTCTTCTCACTGACAGTGTATAATCAACTAATTGTAAACATTCCTGCTTGCAATAAATATTCTAATCTAACTGGGCTATGTTTGTGATTTCCCTGTCATTCCAAGCTAATAAGTCGAGCTAAATTGTGAAGTATATGGACATCAATGGTTTACTGATAAGTCCTGACTAGGAAGCTTGAAAACAGAGACAAACAGCTAGCTCTGATGTAGTACATTTTATGAATGATCTAAAAAAAATGGATAGTAAGAAATCATCTTATAAATAATGTTTTATAAGATTCATCTCTATTTCCAGATATATTCTGCTTTATCTGTGAACATTTTCCTCTGTTTTATTTAATATACTTTTAGAAAATATTGATAATAGACAAGTTCACAGTTAGCTTGTGCAGAACTATTATTTTTTCCTCAGTATCTGGTAAACAGGATATAAAGCAGGATTGTTGTTCACTCCCCAGAGTCTCTGATGAGATGGACTAAAGATTATATTAAATACAAAAGCTATATCTTCTGTCAGCATATTTAATGCAGATAGTCTTCCATTTCTGATTGGTTGCTTACACTAGCTCAGTGGTCCCCAACCTTTTGGGCACCAGGGACTGGTTTCATGGGAAAAGGTTTCTCCGCAGACCAGCGGCGGCTAGTTTTGCATGCTGCCTGCATCTTGCAAATGAGGCTTGGCTTGTTTGTGTGGCCCAGTTACTGGCATGCCGTGGCCGGGTACGGGTACACAGACTAGGAGTTGAGGACCCCTGCACTAGATGCACTTCAAAGAAAATTAAACCATTAAAGCTTCTATACTTACATGACAAAGTCCCAGAGATATACAAGCCAAAGACAATGTCAAATTCCTCGCTGATTCTGTCAACCTGAAGACTATGCTTCGAATTTGCCAATGCTGGTTGAAGGAGGAATGGGGGAAAGTAGAGAAGCATTGTTATGCTATATGGCGGTTGAAATTTATTAACACTCTTCTTTTCTGATAAGATGGTTCTCCAAGGACACTTTACAATTAGTATTGAGTTAATTTCATTTCCTTTCTGCCATGTGATGTTAGAAGTTTCTAAATAACTGAAAAATATTTATAACAGTGAAGTCTGATGGGAAAGGTGAGAGTCACCTTCACCGTTTCTCTTGTTCCTTGTTCCTCCCTAATAAATCAATGAACTTTTGATGATTTTTTTCAAGGGTTTCTTTGAAGGGAAGGATTTTAGAACAATTGACAGACAAATTCCGGGAGTTTTGAATTTAAAACATGTTGCATTAACAGGTTATGGACAACATTCCTTAAGGTGTATGTTACATCATCTAGAGAGCTGTGAGGCAAGGGAATGAAGGTCCTTTTCTAAGCAGGTTTGCTAGTTTTATGCAAAGGTATGCTAAATATAAAGCAACATATTGGCTCTATATGAAGCCTGAACAGTGTGAGGTTATTGTTTTTTAAAGCACATTGTATTTCCTTGTGAAAGGGAGATTAATCATGGCTGGAGGCCATATGATTTCTATGCAAAACTATGACTATCATATCTGGCACTCCCTCAGCAGAGAGGGGGAAAGGCTATGAGGATGCAGCCAGTAGATAATTGGATATACAAGCATCAGGCTAGAAAGGAAAGGGGTAATAGACGATGACTTTTATGTCAATTCAGCTATGATGGCAGGGAATGGCAGCCTGCCAGTGTTTTACAAGTTTAAGTGTGGTTTAAGATAAGATGATATGAGGTAGGAAAGCTCTTTTAACTTTGTGAATGGAAATGTCTGTCTTCATAATGAAATCCAGATTTCAGGGACTATGCAAAGGTAAATAAGATTATAATTCCAATTTAAAATATGGTTTTATTTGTCTGCTTATTTCCAGTGAAGAATTTTTTATAATG
>JANHFO010008792.1:0-13837 GCA_032468095.1 Pareas carinatus | reverse complement strand
ATACCTGTACCCGTGAAAATCTACGAAAACAAATATATATATATATATATATGATCATGATTATGCTTATATACTCAAATGTTTATGAAATCTTGTTGTAATCATAGTTGTACATAGGTATTGAGCATGTCCACTGAAGACAAGTTCCTTGTGTGTGGCAAAATAAGTTCTGATTTTGATTCTGATTCTAAATAAATAGGCTGATAGGAACTACTTTCTACATCTCCTGTAACAAATAACTGCTGAAAGGCAAACATTTTACAGAGAAATAGGTTTAAAGCAAACTCTTTAAATACTATCTTGCTTCCTCAGTTTGTAACAGGAAACATCCCTGAAACATGAGGCATTGATTGGCTTAATCAATAGCAGTCTTCTGAACAATAATTATGCCGTAATAGCAAGTAGAAACATTTCACAAGCAAATACTTGGAGTGCTTTGAACTTCATACATTTTTTTTAAAAAAAAAGATATTAAGAGTCATTTTCAAATTTATTTTTAAAGTTCTAACATTGGTTTAAAAATAGAAAGGGAAATTGCTGGCATTATTAGAACTGACATTTTTATATAGCCTTGTTATTTGTCTTATTTGAAAGACATCCAACCATCAAGGAATTCAGTGACATATGAGAATTGTTAGAGGAAGTGGTCATCATTACACCGGACATTGGCTGCCCTTAAATACTGTACATAATAACAAAACAGTGAGAATTTAATTTTTTCTTTATCCATTGTCCTATGTATTCTCACATAGATTGAAAAACAATAATGCAATCATGTGGTATCTGCATGGTTTTTTTGGGTGGAGAGCATGAAGGGAGACAATCTCATTGACATGTTGTACAATGACAATAAAGGTTTCATTTCACTAAGGAAATAATATACTACAACTTGGGACACTTTGCCCTTTAAACGATTTTAGGGACCTTCGTTCATCTCTTTCTCCCAGAAAATATTTTGAGGAAAACCAAAAATGGAAGAAAAGCAGCCTTAAATTTAGAAAAAAGTACTTTCAAATGTGAAAATGAAGGCACAAGAAAAGTCTTTTAAAAAATCAGGAACTGAACCAAATTAAATCAGAAGAAGGATTTATTCTGTTTTTAAATTAAATACACTACTAAGCACTATTTTAGATATTCAACAGCAAAAAGCTACAGCATTTCAAGTTATTGCATTAGCAGACATTTTTTTAAAATACATCTTAAATAGAAAATGCAGGTATTGGAATAATATACAGATTTCTCCTTAAATCTGATATTTCATACCAGAATATTAAAAACAGCACCTCTTTTTTGCACTGCTTTTATGTCATACAAGCAAAAATCTGCAGCATCAGATTCTCTGATGTGCTGCTGCCACAGTTATCTACAGTATAGTCTGCTTCAGAATGCATTGTTTCATCAGTACATCAGTACCAACATTCATCTGTGCTAGGTCTGGCTTTGGCGATAGGAGGAAGGCTAGGCAAGTAGAACTTTGTGTTACAGCCTGAAGTAATAAAGTTATTAAAATTAGAACTTTATTTCCCGATGATAAGAATTTCCAGAAAATTTAGACTTGCTTAAATCTTCAACATATGCTTCTTTTAGATACACTTTGCTTTTTAATCCTGGGATTGTTTTCCCAAATGGCTTATAGATTATTGATTAATGTTCTTCTTATGTATATATATTTCTGAAGGTTAAGAACTGGAATCCAAACACTACTGAATAGAGACAAATACATATGGTAAACTTGTTGGCCAATATTAATATGTATATTGGAAAACAAAATATAAACTTGGATGGAGGGAGTATTAACCAACGAAATAATGTTTTCATCTTACAGTATTTGTTAAGAATCAGATAGTTCATGGATTTCTTTTAGATAAGAGTGGGAACCCACAATTTGTTCCAAGTTTACTCAGACGAAAGTTCATGAATATCTGAGGCAAGATTTGGTTTTCATATATTTTCAGTCTGCTATTAACTTCCAGCCGCCTTGGTTCCCTTTTATGTATGGTTCTGATAAAAAGCTGCTCATGGAGGATGAATATATTTTTTAATTCTCTTCTCACATTGCTTGATATACATACTGCTTACACAGACTGATAAGGAATTCTAACTGCAATGAAATTTATAGCTTTCTATTACTTTACTTCGGCATGCTATAAATTCATGGAACTGTTTATTTTATTGCAATTTTTGTGTTTGCCAATTTTATTTACATACTCTTCCCTACCATCTGAGGAAGAGAAATAATGTGGAAAAAGATGTGAATTTTTTTTGCAGATTTTCAGCATTATATCCTTCTCTTGGGTGGAATATCTGTGATCAAAATATTGCCTTAGGAGAAATCAATATTATGCAACTTTCCTAACAGTATTTATATATATGAAAATTATATATGAAAAGTATGAACATTTCAAAGCTGTATTATGTCAAATGTCAAAGCAATGACATATTCCTAAATACCAAAACGGTATTAATTCTGCGTTTTTTTTCAGGTTACAGTTAACTGACCTCCTAACTAGAATTCAAAACTTCTAAAGTGTCTTGGTCAATGCATTTCAGTTAAGCATTGCAATAGCAAAGAATCATTGCAATAGCAAAGAATGAAGTATCCACTTCATGCACCCAATTTAGCATTCCTGTTAAAACCTTTTCTTATGTTTTAAACTTTCTCCCCAAAGAGGTAGACTGCATGAATAGCATACACACT
Organism: Pareas carinatus; assembly: GCA_032468095.1. NCBI lineage: Eukaryota > Metazoa > Chordata > Lepidosauria > Squamata > Pareidae > Pareas > Pareas carinatus. The sequence continues at coordinate 11,139 of JANHFO010008792.1, read as the reverse complement.
AATGGATCAGTATGATATTTACTATGTAGAGATGCAGTTGTATGAACCAGATAAGTTCATCATCATTACTGCCTATTATGGCAGCTTGCATAAACTAGCTTTGTTTGATTTCATAACTGGCTTGGAGTTACTCAGTTGGATTCACAGACACTTCTCCAGTATCTCTTCCTTCTACTTCCTTCAAATTAGCCAAATACAGTTATCCATACTGTACTCATTTTCGCATGGCTAAAATATGCTAGCTTCTACTTGATGATCAACACCTCAAAGGGTCAGTCACTACTTATATTTTTCAAGAATGATAAACTGATTCTTCTTGCCATCCATGGTTCTCTTACCAATCCTTTCCAAAGCTATAATTTGAAGACACATTTTTCTCTCAATTTCTAGTTTTTATAATCACTTATTTATTACTGGAAATACCAAGGTTTTCTGACCTATACTATCACAGAAACATCCTTCTTTTGTCACTTTCTTCTTCCTTTGGATTAATTTCCTTTCTATTTCCACAACACGTTTCACTTTTGTCTGTTTATAACTCCTAAAACACAAAACAGACTATCACCACCACTTCTCGATCAGCCACCGAAATTCAATTTCCTGTAGTCTGAAATTACCCTTGTCTCCTTAATATTTAACATTAAATCATACATTTCACCTTCCATTTTTTGCCAATGAGCTCTTCTACTCTTTTACTTTCAACAAAATGGTACTGTTTCTGTCAATCTGCTTATCATTTTGGCTTTCTACTTTGATTGTAAAGCATCTCACCACTTCCAGTCCTGCTATCTCTATAATATATCTGCTGTATTATCAGATATATATGAATCCTTATCGTACTCCCTTCCTTATTATTAACCAGTCTGCTTCTTGACATTTAATTATTCCAGTACCTTCTTGTTTATTATTAAAAAAATAAGAAAAATAATTAAAGGTTCCAAGATGCTAATTAATTTAAGAACATACCACATGCTGGCACAGTTATGGAAAACTCTTGCTGTAGTCAATAAAAAAAAAACGCCGGCCTCTTCCTTCTATTCTCTCAGTCTCTCCATGATCCATCTTTTGTGAGAGATCTGATCTCCTGTTCTCTGTTTTTTCTTTAATGAATCTGCTTCTTTGTTTGGCATTCCTCTCTCCATATACGGCACTGTTTTTCTTAGTAAGAATTGAAGCAAAATGTGCAACCATTTAATAATAACTCATCATATAAAAAAGAACAGACTGGCATGCTATTACTATCACTGTCATCCATTTCAGTCAGTTTGGAAAAGTGGGTGAGATGTGATTTATTTTCTTTTATAATTGTCTTTGTCGCCTGGAGAATAAGAAGCGGCTGAATGCAAAAAGCCAGTTTGTATGAAAATGTAAGACTTGAGGATTAATATATATTAAAAAATAAAGCAACTGGGATGTTCATGCTTTAAGAATAAATTAGTGCAAATTCATTAAATGAGTATTGAGATCATTTTTTCTCTCCTTAATTTATCTATGATTCTTGGATTATTATCTGTCGGGAGATAAGGAGAGGGCAAATAATTTCTGTGTACATCATGTCTGAATCCTTCTCTCTCAACCTTTTGATGAATCATTATTATGGCTCTTGAGGATTATTATGCATGGTTTTTTTTCCTTCTGGGATGTTCTAATTCACTCCTCCATTAATGTGATTAAGAAAAGAAGAACATTTGACAACTAAGGGGGTCGATCTTTTCTTCCCTGCCTTCAGGATGTGATAAGCTCAGTTTAATATCAATTCAAGGATTCTGATATGATGAGAAGACAGGGCTATCTTCTCTATCCCAGTGATTTTTAGATATGCAAGGCCCAGAGGCTTGTCCTAGAGTCCTCCCATTAGCTATTAGCAGTTTTGTAGAATCCATTCTTTGCTACTTTTAAACTCAGAGAAGAATTTCTAAGTGAGCTCTTTTTGGGTTCTTCTTCATGATTAATATTAGTGCAAAGGCAAACTCCATGGAGAGGTAGATCCCTTTAATGCAACATACACATTGATTCAGGATCAGTAGCCTGCCTTTAGGAAAATGCTTCCAATTAAGAATCTGCTACCCAGTGAAAGTGAATGTTAAGTGCCCAAAGCAAGAGGGAGGGGGTTGGATGGCTTTCTGAGTGCTCCATTCCTATTACATCAACTATTTAATGGGTGAAGCACTGCAAAAGATTCAAGAAGCTACTTCTATGTTAACTTCCTTTAAAAAGCTCTCTTTCTGATGACTTGAATTGTCTCCTGCAGAGCAACCATCGTAATATTTTGACAGAGTCTATAAAAAAAATAATGACCTGAACCAAAAGCAGATATTTTGAACAAAGCAGAAGATAAAGAGAAAAGAGCCCAGCACAGAAGCAACAATGGATCATTCACCTCCATTAATATATGTGCATCATACTATTTACCAGAACAATGAGTCAAATGAAATAATACTCTAGATTTGTTCAGAAACTTTGGTACCAGTGTTGATTCTAGATGGGGCTGCACTGCTACTAAAAGAGAAAGTCCATGACTTGGAAGTTGTCCTAGATCCATGGTTCCTGTAGGCAGGAAACTTTTTGTCTAGATCTGTCCAGTGTACCAATGTGTTACTTGGTAGAGAAAACACTGGCAATACTAACCTGCCCTTACCATCCTGTGAACTCACTACTGCAACATGGTTTATATGTGGCTGCCTCTGAGACAGTCATAAAACTATGACTGGTACAGAATGCAGCTACTAAATTATTAGTGGGTGGAACTGGTCAGTGAAAGGTAACATTGGATTCCATATGCTTCTGGATCCCATTAAAAAGTTACATACGGTAGTATAGTGCCAGGTTATATCAGGGAATTTCTTATCCAAAATTATTCTGGCTATACTACAGAGAATTGAGAGAGAGCTGATTCAATGTTCCAGCGGGGTTAAAAGCAAAAGAGATATGGGTCCGAAGGCAGGCATTCTCTGTGATCACTTCACACTGAGGAATACATAGCTCTAGTGATAAAACTGACCCCTTCACTCTTGACATTCCAGAAAATTTTGAAGACCATCTTTTTCAGATAGGCATTTAATTATTGAAAGTGACTGCACAACCATTTTTAGTTAGCTTGAAACTAAATGCATAAATGTACTAAGTTGCTATTCATAGATTTTTTTTATCCATAAGTCAATGAACTGGATCATCTAAAACTGGGTTCCCAACCCCCGGTCCATTGACCAGCACTAGGCCATGGCATGCCAGTAACTGGATCATGCAAACAAGCCAAGCCCCATTCGCAAGATGCAGGCAGCTCACAAAACCACATCTACTCTGGTCCGAATCTGGTCCCTGGTGCCCAAAAGATTGGGGGCCACTACTCTAAAAACATTATTAAAGTAGATCCAGTTCTACTCAGATCTGGTTTCATTCTGAAATTTAGAAGCACAAGCAAATATTTTATTCTAATTCAGTCCTGGTCCTATAACAATGTCAACTTTCTAAACGCTATAGACGGATTCTCAAATTTCACACAAAAATTGTGTTTGTCATAATTACAAGAATGGTGAATGTTTCATCTTTAAGTGGCTAGCAATCATACCATGTACAGTGACAGACAACAATGGTTCAGAATTGTAGATCCTATCATGTCAATTTTCCATATATTGCATCAAAGGTTGAAGCATTTGCAGTAGCTTGGCAAAGCGTGTTTTAGCTACCTTTTTAAATGTACAAACTGCACATATTTGATGTAAAGAATGCATCAAATTACGTTTTTTTAAAGTTTAATTACTGATGGGCTAACACTGCCTAGCATCTGTATTACTCTGTATTTTTGTGTATGTACAGTGGTACCTTGGTACTCAACTCCTTTGAAACTCATCAAATTTGGTATTCAACGCATTTTGACATGAAAATTCCCCCCCAGTACTTATTGTTTGTTTTATACTCAAAACACAAGCTAGAACCTGTTGATGTTGGCTGCCTTGTGACTCATTATATTATTCCTTATGGAAAAAATGTGTTTGGTTCTCATCATTTTTGGTACTCATCACACCTCCTGGAACCAATTAATGATGAGTACTGAGGTACCACTGTGTATGTGTGTATGTATCACACAATAAATATTGTTTTCCTTATCTTAAATATATATTCATCACTATAGTATTGGTGTATGTATATGTAAACACACAACACACAGAGAGGTGAGAACATGCACAAACACACACACACGTCAGGTACATTATGAAATATCACTGCAAATAAAGAAGAAATGTGTGCAGGTCTCTGGGAAATTCCTGTCCCTTTTTTCTACCCTCCAACAAAGATATTCTATGTTTCACAGGAATGTAGGACTCAGTCTTCCTTGTAGAAAGTTAGATTGGTCCCTTCTTAATTTAATGTTAGATGCACCATTAAGCATTTGTTTGTTTGGGTTTTTTGCATCATTTCAGAATAGCTTTAAATGTATTACATCAGGTACTACAAATTGTCTTGTGAAACTGTTTGAAGCCAGAAAACAGCCACATGGTTTCCTGGGATTACATAATACTCTTAGAGGGAAGTGAAAGACATGACACTGAGACATGGCAACTGATTTCAGTTAGGTGTTGTGTTTGCCTCCCCACATGTATGAACCTATCTACAGAATCTCTTCATTACCAAAATAGTTAATGGAATTTCAGACATACTGTAGGCCAGTGATGACGAACCTATGGTGCATAGGGCTCTCTCTGTTGGCACTCGAGCCAAGTTGCCCCAGCATCGCCCCAGTGCTGAGCATGCTCAGAAAAGAGTAGCAGTGCCTGGTGATGACATCACAGGGCCATTCACATGCTCAGAAAGAGAGTAATGGCAGTGGGCAATGACATCACATGTCGCAACTCATTAGCTGTGACTCATCACTGCTGTAGGCTACGTTACAAGAAACAAAAAGAAAACATTGATATAAAAAGGATATTATTAGCTTAATGTGGAGTTTTAATGTGTTTTTTTAATACAGTCAACACATTCACTTTTATTTTAAAATTTTATTGAAAATTTCAGCCAAGTGATACATGCTAGCCAATTCGAGTGCAAAAATCCAAGTTAGAATGAAGAATATGGTAAATTCCAAAAAACAAGATTTGTTTCTAGCATCCAACATTTTGGTCCTATTAGATGCAGGCTACTAAAAAGAAACTTACAAAGTTCCTATTCATGAGGTGGGGGAAATCCCTATTTCTAGGAGATCTTCAGGAGGCATTCTTCTTTTCAGACAGGTTTCATTCTACTGATTGCTGGTTGATTAATACATTCTTGTGTGTACTTTTGCACAGTGTATAGCCTGTGTAGTATTTCTGGTTAATACCAGGTGATAGTATGCGACAATATTCATTCTTTTTGCAAATCATCAGATGTACATAGTCCGGTCTTATTCAAGTCCTCTATTGGAAATTGAATTCACATACCATTGTACTTTGATGTTGTGTTATAGTGCAATGATCTATGCATTGTTTTTTAATTTTCGATTTTAAATTCAGCCACTACGTATATATCTTTTTAGGAATTTTATTTGTGTTGCTTGTGTATGTGTTTTTATTCTGGCTGTGCACTGCTTGGGTCAATTCGGAGAGAAGGGCGGTATAAAAGTTCTGAAATAAATAAATAAATTCTATTCCTGATAGAGATCTGGGTTTCACAGACCACTATAGTGCTATATGTATGACTTCTTTTGTGTTGATTCTTTAGAATTGAGCAGTGGCTTAGCTAGTAATTCAGTTCCAGAAGGAGATCCTCAATGGTGGCTAACACTAATTTGCTGCTCTAGATTTTTTTAAGCAGAAAAATGTGTGTGTGTGTGCGTGCGTGTTTATAAAACCAGGTGAGCAAGATTTGGAAAGACAGAATTGAGCCTATTTAAGCTTATGTAATAGGAATTCCAGACTTATTGCTCAAAGGAGGAAAGTAATTCTATCAAACTTTAAAACTTAAAATAGGCATAGTCTTATGGCATAGGGGGATGCTGCAAGCAAAATATTAAACTTTTTTTTTCAGAACCAGAACTTATAAACTAAGTACAGCAAAGGTACTGATCCAACAATGGCTGCTACTGTATGCCACAGCATCAAAATCTCCAGTATTCTGCCAGCAGACAGAAATAAAATAATGTGGAGGATGTGGACTATGCGATTTGCCCATTCTTTCAAGCCAACAGGGAAGGTTGATAAATGGGCACAGATGGATTTCAATTGGCATATGGGAGAAATAAGATGATAGGCAATGTCTGTCAGCCTCAGTAGGTAGATGAGACCAAGAGTTCAATTCCATAGGAAGCTAAAACTACTTTTTTTGAGATTGGCTATGACAACACAGTCATGCAAGTTAAGTTTTGCTGCACCTCCTCATCTTTCTTATATGCCAGTGACTTTGGGAGGCATCTGCCTGAGTCATTTCTGAATATTATCTACAGAATGTGTGGATAACCTTGTGGGATGAAAGAAAGAGATGCTGCCTAGGAAACATTCAGACAAGAAGTCAGGGAGCCCCCAAGAGCTCAATGACCAGAGAAAGAAACTTAAGGAGAGCCTGCCCTAATTGATGAGTTGGTTAAAAGTAGTGGTGGAAGTTTGTACCTTCAGACTTGGAAGATCCTGTTAATGTAGCCTTACAATAAAATAGGTTTAGTTCATCTCATGTTTTCTGTTTGGTTTATCTGGAAGCACTGATAAATCTACTGTAGACTTTAAAAAAAATGCTTGGTCCCGGTTTATTTAGGTAATGTTCCTGCATATTTCCATTACCGTGGCCTTCCTTACTCTCTACAATACCCAACATTACATGAGAAGACTTGTGCTTACAAAATGAGATTATCTGTTCTTCCCTCATCTCTTCTTCTCTTGACAGTGCTCTACAATACATCTGGCAAAAGATCTTCAAACTTCACAAGTAGACTTGGAAAGGATAGAAATGGGGAATTTTGATTTATCAGCAATAACCTTTCTGCTGATATAAAAAAACTATAGAATATCCTTTGCTGAGAGGTAGGCAGGCAGGCAGAGAGACCGTTATAAATAGATATCTTAATGAAGTAAGAATGGCCCCTTCAGGAAATTAGTGAAAACTTAGTTCTTCCAAGAAGCAATCTGGGCCATTTCACTATAATTATGCCTCCTGAGGAGGAATTGATTTTAGTTTTTTGAGTATCTTTCCCAGCTTTATGTTATTATTCATATTATTATAACAAATGATTTCTTTTAAAATTGCTTCATATTGTTTTTAACCGCAATTATATACTGGGGAGTACTATATTACTCTGGCTTGCATGACTGCAGACTATAAACCCTGCAAGAATTTTTCCCTACATCTGAGAATTTGTGCAGAAACAACAAAATAGGAAGGAGATGAATGGAAACATCCAGGATGTTAACCAATTAAACTATAACTGATCAATTCATTTATTTTTCAAAAGTTTTAAAAAGTCAAAATCAAAATGTACAGCATCTTGTGCACATTTGTTGGATAAGAAATTTGATCCTTCAGATCAGCAGCCCCCAACCTTTTAGGCACCGTGGACCATTTCCATGGAGAAAGGTTTTTCTGCAGACCAGAAGGGGCTTCGCTCGTTTGTGTGGTCTGGTTGCTGGAATGCTGGTGCCGGTTCATGGACCAGGGGCTGAAGACCCCTGCTTTAGATTCTCTGAATCTTATGTTCCCAGGTAGAGATATTTACAGGAATGTAGAGGTGGGGAAAACCTTACCACTAGTGCCAAATGTTTAAAAGTGACATGTAAATCTTCAAATCTATCAATGCCACCAATCATTTATTTATATCTCTCATTTCAGGATTTATATCCCCCTTCCAAGGTAGCAGTTCTCCAAAGCTGCTTGCAAGTAGTATAAGCAACTGTAATCAAAATAGAATAAATGGGCTTCTAGAGAACTCCTCAAAGCACCTATGATGGTATCAGTCTTGTAATCATTTTGTGGATTCCAGCTTTTATGGCTGTTGTCACTTGCCTTCTTCCTGCTCCGATGTAGCAAATTAACCATAATGTATTTAAAGAATAATAATAGCCAGCTTCAAAATAAGAGTAGCACATTTTGTTTCTACTGACTTTTGCACCCAAGGCATTTTCTGAAATGAAAAAAATTGACCTCTACTGAAGGAAGGTAGCCTGGCATGGAATATTGAGATAAATTTCTTATACCACTTAGAGTATATAAAGAATTTATCACAGGGTAGAGGAAGGGAGGCTGTTCTGGGCAATTAGCATCAGTGAGTTCCAGTTTAGCAATCAACTCAGCCCTCTTCCTTAGAGAGAAGCCAAGCGATAAGGAATAATAATAGCCAGAATAATAAGAATAGTCAGGAAAATGGGCAATTCTTGTATCAGCTTGTAAGATAGCAAGGTTTGCAGATTTGCAGATAATTAACTTTGGTTTCTTGGTGTATTTAAATATATTGGAATGTAAGAGAGCTTCAATAATTCTTATTCTGTTTACAAACTACAATATTTTACTGTGCAGAGACCAACGATTTTCTTTTAAGAACACAAAATTAATCATGTCAAAATTTCATATCCCCTGGAATAAATGTTTTTTATATATAAATACCAGCTCCTTAGTCACATACAAGATAACTAGATGAAATTAATAGCAGCAATATCGATCCCTTATTGCTAGAAAAAGAATTTTACTACTGAACCGGTAGTATGGAGCTTGGTACGACCACGCATTGATGTTTAAATTAAAAAATGTAATTTGTTTGTAAAAAGAGATAATGTTTATATAAAAGTTACATTTATTTACTGTTGACTGAAAAGGCACATTCAAAAAAAATGTAAATTCATAGATAAACTTCGTTATAATGGGGAAAACAGGTTTTAATTTACATTGCAAAACTATCACTTGATTTATTCCAAAAATCATTTTCAATCTATCTTGAAAAGGTCTGGTCCAGGATATTTATTATCTTGTTCAAATTTGCACCCTAAGCAACATACTTTATTAACCTGTTTACATTCTGATTTCTAGTTGTCTGTTTTGCTATAAATCACAGAGGATTAAAAGATAAAATATTGCATCGATAAGAGAAGAGCTGAGGGAATAGCAAGTTGGTTAAAGGTAATTTCCAAAAGAAAGGAAAGTATTTTGCAGTTCAGAAAAGTTAATCATAAAACTAAAGACAGTGAGAAGAGCCAAAATAATTGTTCTGAAACTAGAATAGTTCTCTTAACGCTAAGGAAAAGTAAAAAACAACAACACTAGACTTTAAAAATACTCTCATGTAACCTCAAATTGACAAGAGGGAAATTCAGAAGCAAGTATTATTTCTATGTTACAAAAAGCAAGCATTACTATTATGTTAGAAAATATTACTTCACAAAAAGAGTAGTGGAAGCTTGGAACCAATTTCCAGTGAAAGTCAGTAAGTCAGCTTAAACATGCTTGGAATAAGCACATGTCTGTCACCCAACAAAAATTTAAAAATAAAATAAAATAATATTTAAAGTAATAAATTAATTAATTAAAAAGAAAACAACAACAAGAAGAACAAAGTCATCAAAGGGCAGACTCAGTGGGCCACTGGGTCTTTTTCTGCGAACAGTTCTCCATGTTTCTGTAATTTGAAGTTTAAATAATCTATTCTTGGAAGCAGTTCAAATCAATGGTTCTTTCTAAAGCATGTAAAATTAGGCTCTAAATTTGAAATCATCTATCCAGAAAGATTAGGAAGGCACAATCAGCTCCTCATCCTGATCTCAGGCAATTAATACCTATTATGGTATAATTAGGTCATACTACAAATTGTTCTCCTAAAGGAAAATCAATCCTGATTGCTCTTTGGAAGGACAGATTCTGAAGCTGAAGCTCAAAGACTTTGGCTATCAAATGAGAACAGACGACCCACTGGAAAAGACCCTGATGTTGGGAAAATTTGAAGGGACAAAGGAGAAGGGGACAGCAGAGGATGAGATGGTTAGTGTCATTGACACAATGAACATGAACTTGGGTAAACTTGGGTGAAAGACAAGGAGGCAGGGAGCGCTATGGTCCACAGGGGTGTGAAAAGTTGGGCACAACATTACAACTGAACAAGAGATTTTATCAGAAATAGAGAATTGTTAATATACACATACAACTTCAAAGCCAAAAGAGTGTGGATGAGATTTGCTGTTGAGTCACCAACATAATGTGAGAGCTCTATTGCTGTGAATTCAAGGGGTGAAATGCAACTTGAATCTAGGGCAAAAGAATGCGATGATTCAGAGACTAGAGCCGGAAACAACGTTAGCCCTACATTTTGTTCCCAAACACATTGCAAGAAAGCCATCGTGGGAAACCTCAAACATTAAGCATACTATTGGTTCTTTTTTTCCTGCCCTGCTTCCTACCTTTGTTGTAGTTCCCACTCATCTAAAATTACTCTATTTCTCCTTTGTTGCCATTCCACAGAACTATGTGCTTAGAGCAGGGGCCATGACAACTATAGGCCAGAACAATGGTTTATAAAAGCTCTTTTTTTATGCATGCAAAGAATGATACTCAAACTCCCTCATGCTTTGCCTGAATAAGCCCTTTGCAGGCACAGACTTGCTTAGAAATGAGTGTTGAGCTACAGCTAAGCATGTCAGACTCGCTATTTGTCAAAACAACAGTTTTGCAACAAGCGATTTCCATATATGATGTATCCGAAATTCAGCATTCTTTCCATTATGTTTAATTTCTAGCCTTTCAAAATGCAGATGTTTCTCTGAATGTTAAGAGAAAAAGCTGATCAATCAAATGGAAGTGCTGATAAAAGTAAGGCTAAAATGAGTAAATATGATGAAAGTTACACATCTTTTTGTAAGTGTATATTTATTTTTTGCCCAACCCCTGGGCGGTCAGTACTTCAAATTCATATATCATTTTGAAGGGTTGCCTTCTCTGAGAACCTCTGATTTAAGGAATACTATCTAAGTTTTGTATTTGAACAAAGAGTTTCTGAAGGCTTCAAATTGGTTTACCTAAGAAGAAAACAAAACTCCAGTTTATTTCCTTTTTAGGCAGTTGAATGCCAGGACAATGCAACAGAATTTCTAGGAAAATTGCAGCTATCCATTAGATTATTAATATTATTATTATTATTATTATTATTATTGTTCATCGCACAGTCTGCCAGATTTTGAGACTGGATTTGGCATTTTT
>JANHFO010008789.1:12974-23491 GCA_032468095.1 Pareas carinatus | reverse complement strand
TTTTTTGTTTTTTTTTGATAACTGAAAATTTCACATATCTTAAACTATAATTGTGTTTATTGTTATCCAATAAAAACCTTTTCTATAAAAAAAAAAAGAATATGCAGTTTACAGTAACCCATTTGAAATTGTGTCGTCCTCATATTACGCCCAGATAAAAGTGAGGATTTCTTCATATGGAGCTCAAGTCTACCCTCCTACAGTCATGGTTGGTTTCTTTTGGGCAGATCAAATCGTCAATCAGGACACCCAGCTATAAACACACGAGCCCAGTCAGTCCCTGTTCAGGAACCTGTGGTCTATGTAGCAGCCCATCTTGCCTCTGAAGATGCCAGCCACAGTTGCTGGCAAGAGGTCAGAAAATTTGCTGTTTAGGCCATGGTCACTAAACCCTGAAGCCCAACAATAAGTAATTAGCTTGTCAATTGCTTTATTCTGGAACATTTCCCTGACTTTGCAGTTCAGCCAGTACCCTTGGATTACCTGGTGCCTCCTATCCAGTACTAAAGTGGTTTGATCTTGCTTCCCAGCCCCAAGATCATGGTAATGGTAGTTAACAGTTCTTCCACCTGCTGTAAACATTATAAAGAGGTAGCACTTAAAAGTGGGATTTAAATAATCTATGTTTTTAGTTTATTTAATTAAGAAACTTCTAAAAATAGTGAAGAAACTCTAAATGTAAAACATCAAGGTACAGTGTTATGTCATGAAGTTATGAAAGTGGATTTTATAAAAGGAAAAATCAGCATATTGGATTAATATTTTATTAACTTGTATTTTTGTGGAAAATTTCTCTTGGAATAGGCACAAAATGTAGCTGAATCCCAAACTGAATTACTGTAGGTTGCTGCCATTATGTTTTTCACCTAGTGAAGCAGGATCCCTATGATGCCATATCGGTGGCATTTGTAAGCTATTAAATGGCTTAAAGTAGAATAGAAAAACAAAAGCTCTGCCTGTAAATAACAACTATCAGTTTCTAACTATACAGTTGGGGGGAAAGGTTGAAAAGAAAAGAGTTGAGGAATAGATCTAACTTCTAAAATCCAGACAACAATTCACCAAAGGCTGTCTAATCAGAATGCTTTGATTGTTGAGAGTTTGGCTTGCAAATGTTACTGTGTTCAGAAAGAAAGGTTATAGTAATCTCTGTTGTTTTTAAAACATCAGAATATAAAGTTATTTAGTTCCCTAACTCTGGAACCTACTCCTTTTGTAATTTGCCAGATTTCTTTCCTAAGAGTATTCCTACACAATTCACAGATATTTCCCATTAAGCAATGGATTGAGAAAGGTTTAGAAAAGCTAGACTCTTTCCATTGCCAATTCAGAAGCCTGTAAATGTCATGGTTCAGTCCAATTTTTTTAAAAAAGTATAATATATACAATTAAAAGCTTTTAAAAGTTTTTAGTGCTACACTCACTGCAACTGTTTTTGTGTGCAAATTTCATCTTATCCTGAAGATAAAAACAGCTCAGTTGTTCATTCCTTTATAAGATATAAATTTACATTAACATCTGTGACCCACGAATGGCAAATTGAAGGAGGGTTACGAACTTTTTAAAAATCTACAGTTAAAAACCATCAAAGATGTAAAATTAGAAAGTATAAACAACGGTAAATCATTGAATACTAGTGAGTGGTACAAGCTGTTGGAATGAGAAAGTTTTCACTTCCTCTCAATATTTTTAGAAGCAAAATTGCAACTTACAGAGGATCATGTATAAGTCAATTAAAGATTGACATTTTGAGATTGTGATAGGGGTAATACATTAGATAACTCAAGCACTTATTAAGGTTAGCACGATCTGTTTCATTCTCTCTACTCTAATTCATCTTGAACTATCCCCCATCATCATATTCTATTTTCTTAGCAATTGTATTATGAACCGTTACTATATAAGGCTCCATTTCATGAACCAAATTAATAGTATGTTGTAATGAAACAATTTAGTATGCTTTGCTAGCTCAAGTTTATATCCAAACTTGACAGCAAAACTGAAATCACAGTACAGATAGTCCTTGATTTATCATTGTATCAGAGTCTGTACATTATGGTTATAAGTTGGGATGGTTGTAAAGCAGGTCACCATGTGACCAACCTGATTTTTTGAGCTTTGCTCCTAAATGGTCATTAAGTGAATCACAATGTTAATTAAGTGAACCCACAGTTAAGTGAATGCTCTATTGTTCAATATGGGATGTTTTTGTCAAAAATTGGAAGTAAATGCTATTTTTTGGCAAAAACATAAATCATGGTTACACGACCACACGAAAACACGGGCCAGTTGTTGAGTACACAAAATGCTGCAAGGGGGTGCCTAATGGAACTTTGGGACAGGGTCATAACTACCTTTTTGGTGGGCTGTTGTAACTTTGAATGGTGGCTACATGACTGTTTATAAGTTGAGGGCTACGTGCATTTAAGAGACCAGATAAGAGTTGGTTTTGTGACTTACCACTGCAGAGAACTAGAACATAGAGCAGACGTTTTCACTTTTTTCAAGCTGCGAACTGCAAAGCATGTCATTGCTACATGGTGGACCCCATCCCTACAAATTCAACTAATTACTAATCGACAATTCATGTATATTTTCCCAAATTTTTCTTGACCTGTTTGTGGGCCACCTGGCAACTTGTCACAGACCCCAAGGGGTCCACGAACCCCAGGTTGAAAATCTCTATTATAGAGCACGAAAATATGCTAAATGATCTTTGGGTAAGAAAGACAATGTTCCTAGAGCTAAGATTTTTCTGTAAAATTGAGGCGTGCCAGAGCGGCAGTGTTCTTATTTATCCAAAGCACTGCCTTGACAATATATGTAGTTAATAGTCTGCCAATAAGCTAGCAAGTTTTGTTTAAATCACAAGTGCTTCATAGTTTTTAATACAAAACCCGTTTTGTTAATTCAGAGGCTACCGTAGTCTTTAAAGTATGGTTATATTGCTATACAATAAAACAGGGTGATGAAGAAGTGTATACCTAATGAAGATTTTATTGCCAAATATGTTTAAAAAAGATGATGAAAAGTTGCATTTTTTTTACATCTTTCATTTGGAGTATGTAATAATTGATTCTTGGGATTTAACAATGTTGTCTTTATGGAGCAAGATGTGGGTTGGAATAGACTGCTGTGTGTGTTGAGGACTAAAAATCTGAATGCAGACTACTGTCTTGTATAGTTAGCTCCCTGTTTTACCTTGCATGACCTCAGTGTGTTAAATTATTACTTTACACCTCATGGATGCTGTAAATTCTGAACCTACTGCAATTAACATAGTTTGTGCATAAATTGAAGAACAGATCTTGTATGAGAGAAATTAAGATCATTATGTGTGCTTCACAAACTCTATTCATACACTCGCATTATAATCAAAAGGGGAGGGAGGAACAGGAAAGACATTGTAGAGAGAATCTTTCTACAATCTTTCTCCAAGATATGAATTTATGTAGAAACTAAACACTGTATTTGAGCTAGATAAGAACTATCTAATAAAGAAAAACCTCCGTAGTGAATTTATAAAACATTAGATCAATTGTATTACAAACTGAAGTAAAAAGGGATTGCAAGATCCCTCCTGAGATACTGAAAAAAGAATGAAATACGTTTAAGACAAACCATTTATTCAGTAGGATCTGGTAGGATTTTAACTGGAAATAATTTGAATCATATCTGTAGATCCAGACATACATTAAGTACCAAAAATCAGATAGGCTGCTGTAAAATTAACTTGTGCTCGTATGATTTTCTTTTTTGCCTTTGAGTCAGATTCGATTCCTGGTAAGTACAGGATAAATCCCTGTAGGCAGTTTGCCAATGCTTCCTCCCTGGGACCGTGGGTGAGTGACTGGCCCAAAGTCAGCCAGTTGACTTCCATGCCTAAGGCATGTCTAGAACTCAGGTTTCTCACTGTAAATCTCTTGAAGAAGCACACAACATTTTGGCACCAAACAACAAAATAAGTCTCCATCCCATTCTGCATACAAGCATTAATTGCAATATCTGCTTCTATTTTACTAAATAAAGTATTTGCGGTTCAATAATTTCATATGTTTTAAGAGGCTTTAATAAGGCAATATATTTAGACGCTATTGCTATAACCTGTTTTGAGCCCACACCTCATCAATGGCACCTTGAATACTAAGGGTTTATCTTCTCAATAATTTAGCTACGGTTCGTTTGT
Source organism: Pareas carinatus (assembly GCA_032468095.1). Lineage (NCBI taxonomy): Eukaryota > Metazoa > Chordata > Lepidosauria > Squamata > Pareidae > Pareas > Pareas carinatus. The sequence continues at coordinate 19,305 of JANHFO010008789.1, read as the reverse complement.
TCAGTGTAGATTAGGACACATCACCTTTAATCTCTGCTAGAATGGACTAGATCCTGGTTTGGGGGTGTTGTTGACATACTGTCTTCTGATAAGTTGTTTTCTACATTATGACTCCCATTAACTGCTCAGACTGACTTGGGTAGCAGAAGGTGCATTAAGATCTGTGCATGTAACCACTATTGTAATTATGTTGAATCAGAGCCAAGAATATCTAAATTCAGATCTTCATTGAATCGGGATGAAGGAAGTCACTGTGTGTCCTTGTACTGGTCATTGTCTCTTTGTATAGCCCAACTATACAAAAGAGTTGTTGGGGAATAAAGTGAAGGGCAATCTCCATGTATACCGCATTAAGCTCCCGGATAAAATTCAGATGCAACAATTGCAACAAATAAATACATTGAACCTCAGTCCTGGATCATAATGTTTTGATTACTGTTTGATGTGGCACAAAGAAACTGCACTAACTCTGTGCTGTCCTGATCTGTATCTGGAATGACAGAGATTAGATACAGGTCTTACATTTGCAAAGCAGAAGCTGTACACTTTAGCTCCAGCATTTCCCTTCATCTTAAGAACATTAGGAAGCATTCTGTGAACAGGAAACATACAATCTTCAGGATCCATTTTTTTCAACAGAGATAGGGAAAAATAGATATCCTTGGCTAGGGCTCTCATATTTTCACAATGTCGGTCAGCACTTTTCTTCAATTTGGTCATTACAATTTTATACTGTACATTTTTGGAACTACATGTTTGTCACTTTTATGCTTGATTGCCCATTTAATAAAGAAAAGTACTGCGAATAGATATACAGTTTTGGATAACTTTGATCATTGAGCATTTTGAGCAGCAGGTCTACTTAAATAAGATTGTAATCATAGCTTGTCAATTATAGCCTTATGATTGTTATCACAGTTTGTCAATTATAGCCTGTATGAGATGTGATCATTAAATTCTGAGACTGTATTCGCTTTGGGGGAATTGAGCATGTGATTGCCATGAGCGCACAGCAGTAAAGTATAAAGAGCTTGAAGAGAAGCTACACAAAGTTTCAAAGTGCTATCTTCATTGAGGCTTCTAGGAGGCATTCCAATAATGGAAGAAGCGCTGGGATTGGTGTACAGCTGCCCAAGAGGGCTACTTTGAAGAGGATGGCAGCCAAATTTAAATCAGGTAATTTTATTTCAATTTATGAGTCTAGTCTCAGAATTTAATGATCGCACTTCGTATATAAGAATAGAGTACGTACACCAGAGACAAATTCCTTGTGTGTCCAGACACACTTGGTGAATAAATAAATTCTAAAAGTAAGCTTGAGCTATAAAAATAGTATTCTAAATCCCTGGTTTTTTGGTACATAAATCTGGGCACTAGAGAGTATCTTTTCACTGTGATCCTGAATTTCTGTATATTGTTTTTCATTGAAGTAATACATATTTCTCAACATTCTTAAAAAACTGTATCTTCCAGTAACATCCTTCTGTTGGCAGGTAGATTTCCACAGTTATGGAGTATCCGTAGAGAGAAAAGATAACATTAGAAAAATATGTTTGTAGAAGGAATCCTTCAGACTCAGTGTTTGAATGAAAGAAAATAATAGCAGTTCAAATTGCTTGGTCTATCAGTATCTTAGTATGTCTGTAGTGTTTCTACATTAATGGAAAGAAAGGGAGCAGAGAATGTTGAAGAAAGACGGAAGTGATGACAGACTTGAAAATGTCAGTCTGGCCAATAAGAGACATGCTAAATAGAGACAAGGAAAGAATGTTTGTGCAAGGAAAGGAGGTAAAATGCCAACTTCTCCTGCTAGCTGTCATTCCATCTGCTGCCCCCAAAGGTCATTGGGTTTTATAAGGTGCAGAATTCTGCTCCATTCATGGTTGAATCTGAATACCTTATTCAGAAAGTGTCTCTGTCATTTGAACAACACTGAAAAGCAGGAACAAACTGTTCTTATAATGCGAAAGTGTCAGAAAAATTAATTTCGTGTTTAGCACTTCTCTTGACTTCATAAAAGGGACAAAGATTACAAAGGCATTAAGAAGAACAGCTGCCTTCCTGTCCCACTCCTTGGTGATGCTGAAACACTGGCGAAAGTTGTGTTTGTAACAACAGTTGGTTGCAAAAAAATTGATGGTGCTTCTTCTATGCCATTAGTCCCAAACTAACTTACAATGGCATTACACTGGAGAAATGTGGATTGCTAAAATAGTGACAGCTTCAAACTGCATGAGACAGAAAGCCCACATCAAAATTAAACTTGCCAGCTTTCTACAGCCTAAAAAATGCCAAGTACTGATCATGGCTTCATATTGGAACTGAAATAAGTAATTACCATATATACATTCATGTTTTTCTTGAGCAACGCTAATGTGCTGGGTGACTAACAGAAAATATTCTCTCAAAGTTGTTGAGTTGGTCATCACTGACATATTCAATCAAACTTTTATTCAGGCCAGACTATTTTTATATTGAATTCAATTTCGATTTTCAACTAGCTATTATAAACCAGAGTGTTGTACCAGTCCTGCAGATATTAGTACATAGCATAATTTTCAGTAGTGTGCTAGATGATCCAAGAAGATTCTTCCAGAATGTTTATTTGAGCTTGAACTGTAATTAGAGTCCTACAGTTTGTAAGAATCAGAATCAGAATTTATTTTCGTCATGTGTGTCAGGATATACAAGAAATTTGTCTTGTGATAATGCTCAAAACTACATACATACACAGCAAGAATACAATCAAGATACATTCATAGTCAGTTTGAATATATAAGCATAATCATGGTCATTTGTATATGTACATAATCATGATCATTTGTATATATAGGCATATATAAACTTAAACAAGTATATAAGCATTAGATACATTTATAGTTGTCATGCCTTGTTGTAAAGTGTGGACAGAAACCATTTCATCTTGTCAGAACACCCTTCGCACTAACACTGTTCTATAAATTGGTTGTTTAGTAGGTTGATGACACAAGGAAAGAAACTGTCCTTAAGTCTGGTTGTTTTGGTTTGCAATGCTCTGTAGCGTCATCCAGAGGGAAGAAGTTTGAACAGATGTCCAGGGTGTGAGGAATCCATAATTATTTCCCCCGCTCTTTTTTTTGATCATTCAGTGTACAGATCTCCAATGGAGGGGAGGTCCATTGGTTTCCCATCCTAGTATTAAACACAACCCACCAGCTTGACTTCTGATCCCAGTTAATAGCCTTTGAAATCAGTGGCAATTACTGATTTCTTGTTTGCATATTGAAAGTTTTAAAATTCATGTTACGTTTCTACAGCAAAGGGAACACTTCCGAACAAACAGCATTATATAAACAGTATGCTATCATTCAAAAAGAAGTTAAATGAAACTTTTGGGAAAGCAGTTATAGATTAAAGATGACTCCCCAAGAGCAGAGTTGATGCCTGTGGGAGATAAAGGAGCTGGCAAATGGATTGGCTCCTTAGAACTCCTCTCCAGAGGAAGGAGAGGACTAGGTTCACCCACAGATTTACTCCGTGCAAAGTCTCCCTGTGAAGACGTTATAAATTAATGATCTCCAGGTTTTCGAACTCTAGGAACCTGGGAGGGGTGAGTAAGTTGCCAAAACTATGATTCTGTACCTTCATTTGGACACTGGATTCACCCACTTTCTTTTGTTAACCACCTTGAAAATCTCTTGGTATTGCTCTTTTTGAGGTTAATAACCTTCAGAAGGGCAAGCTTTTACTGTGCTGGGAATGTCCTCCTATCCTTGATGAAAGAAGCTTCATGTAAGTTTTCAGGATTAAAAAGAAAAAATAATTCTTGGAAAGCAGCAAAAGAAGGTCTGGATGTTGATTTTAGAAAGTTAAGGGGCCAAGTGGATATTAAACAATATTTCTTGTAGGTTGTTTAAAAATTTATTAATATATATGAAGAGTTTAATGCCATGGAAAACCTTTGTTGTTTGGAACAAACAGAACAGACATATGATAAGAGGGGACTTTGAAGGTTGACTAGAAGGAACCAGAGAGAACTCAAGATGACAATTAATGGAGAAGTGACACATTCATGCAATGAAGCAATATTATTTTACTATAGAAGAAATCAAGAATATTTGGGAATGGTGTACCCAGAAACTACTCACAAAAAAATTGTCTGCTTCAATAGAAATGGATTTAACAGATGCTACATAAAAGGAACAGATTTTATTTGATAAAACAGACATGGAGTTTGATCTGAATGTGAATTTGAAAATGGATTTAAAAACGCCAGACTGCAGGAGTGATGTGGAAAAAGATGCCATAATGGATTTACAAATGAAACCAGCTGATGTCTTAATGATTAAATGGGACATACAAATAATAAATTAGATGAGTGACTTGAAATGATTTTCAGTATGCCCATATAGACATACTGAAATAAAAGCATTTTATAGTACTATGAATCATAAAAGTGACGGTGAGTCATAACCTAGTCATAACCCTGGCCACTGTAGTTCAGCAATTCTGAATTTAATTTATATATATAAAAAGAAAAACTCAAAATCTTTATTGCAGTTAATGAGCATTATATAATTAAAATTGATCACATAACTCAAGAGGTTTTCAAACGGGTCTGTGCACCGCGTTTGGCTGTGACAAGTTGCCAGGGGGTCCTCAGGCAAGTCAAGAAAAATTTGAAAAATTAATATACATGAATTGTTGATTAGTAATTAGTTGAATTTGTGGGGATGGGGTCTGCTATGTAGCAACGACATGTTTTGGGATCTGCAGCTTGAAAAAGGTTGAAAGCCTCTTTATATAACCAATTAACATATAGAAAGATAAATACTAATTGTAAAAGTAAGCATATCAATAAATTTTAAATGTAACTAAGCAAAATTTGACTACCCTTAAAATAAATAAATAAAACTGGTGGTGAGATTGGAGAATTTATTTAAAACAGGGATTGCTAACTTCACAAAACAAGCAATATAGTAAAAACTGTAGGGTTCCTGGCGCTTCCTGAGCTTAGTTGCTTTCTTGCAGACATTTTATCACTCGATTAGGTAACATCATCAGTGATAAAAGGTAGCGGACTTCCCTTTATGTTTATATACTAGTGGCTTGCCCTGACAGTGTTAATGAGAGTGATTTGGGTAGTTTCTTGTTTAGGATTTTGTTTACTGTTAGTATATGTGTCTGAGTTGGTAGTTCTCTGATTGGAGTATTGTTTACTGCCTGATTGTTGGTCGGGTATTAATCTTGATATTAAGCGGGGTAAAGGAGCTGGTAAGGAAATTTTCTTAGAAAAAGATATTGAATGTTATTTAATATCATTATGCTTAATCCATTGCTTCAAAGCTACAATTACACATAATTGTACATAGCCGTTCTGCCTAATTTCTTTTCATTTTAATTTGACTGCCCCTTTAAATTAAATCATTTGTAGTTCTTGAATCTGCCACATGGAAAGTACAAAATATTTTAACCTTGAAAACTATTCCTTCATTTGAATTGCTATCTTATCTTTGTATTGTTTTTTCTAGATTGCATGACTAAATCTATAAACTGAGCAATGAGAAGAGCTGATCAGTTTACATAATTTGATCTATGCTTACTTTTCCAAATGCTGCATGTTATTAAAAAATAATCTCACTAGAAACTCTTTCAGTTTTTATTAGCTTCTATGAGATATCTGTGAGATATTGTTCTTGGAAATGAACCACACCAGTTCAACAGAAATAACATGAACCCAAGCAAGCATATTCAAGGAGGGCATCTGTACTATCTAAGCAACCTAAATGATTGCCCTGCCCTAATTAGATGGAAAAGAATGACCTTGCCTACTATTCTAATAGATTCAGTTAGCATCAGTTACTATCTATTGTATCAATAGCAATGGCATTTATACTTATATATCGCTCCATAGTGCTTTACAGCACTCTTTGAGGGGTTTATAGTGTCAGCATATTGCCCCCAACAATCTTGTTTTATTAACCTCAGAACGATGGAAGCCTGAGCAAACCTGGAGCTGGTTAGGCTCAAACTCCTGCTGTGGGCAGAGTTTATCTGCAATACTGCACTTTAACCATTGTGCCGCCATGGCTCCTGTAGACAACATAATGAATGGTACTGTACTAAAAATATGGGATAAGCAAAACATACAGTATTCTTCAGAATTTACATTTGTCATTGATAGTAAATATAGTAAGGCATATAATTACATATATTTATGTCTATATTGCTTTCTTACTGGATCTATAATTCTAGAATACAGGCATCTGATCACCATCTTTTTTTTTTGTATAAAAAGTTTTTATTAGACAACAATAAACAAAATTATAGCTTACAATATGTGAAATTTTCA
>JANHFO010008788.1:0-12464 GCA_032468095.1 Pareas carinatus | reverse complement strand
TATTGATATTTCTTCCAAACACGTAACAAAGCGTTCCTTATGATGTGACCCTTAAAGATCTTGTCAACTTTCCTATTATAGAGTAGATATGCATGCCAACCATGTAGTAAGTCAAAACTTTCTAAATTCAAAATTCTTGTTTGTATTGAATAGAACCAGTCACTGACTGCGGATAGGGCTACCGCCTCATAATATAATCTTAGGTTGAGCATTTTGAGATCACCCCTCTCTCTTGTATCGTGTATTATTTTTAGCTTTACTCTTGATCTCTTGCCCAGCAATATAAATTTATTAAGCCCTTCCTGCCACTCATTTAAATTCTCATCTTTTTTAAATATTGGTATCATTTGAAACAAAAATAAAAATCTAGGTAAGACATTCATCTTTATTGCCACGATCCTGCCCAATAGTGACAGTTGCAGCTTCTTCCAACTCTCCATTTCCTTTTTTGTATCCAATTTTGATCCTATATTTATACACAAAAGTGAATTATGGAGCCCTTGAGTTCCAATGATGATTTTAAAAAGAAATATATTTTTGTGAGAGAGTTAAAAAATTTACTTGTGAATTCCTTAAAGAAATTTAAGTAGGTATTGTATTGATTTGATGATTTAATTTGTTAATACGATATCTACAGAATTCAATGAGAGTAATTTCCATTCTGGACATCAAGAATATTCTTCTTCTATCAGTTAAACAGCTTTTTTGTTAGTTCACTCAAATACCATGGCTAACGCAGTGAGAAGATTCCCACCATAAAAAAAACTGGAAAAGAAAATGGACCAAGGACTTGATGCAATAACTTCATCTCTTGCCTCTTTACTCAGTTCTTTGGATTACTCTGAAAGAGAAATCATCCAAACATAAACATTTGTGCCACAATCTTCATAAGAAAAGCAGAGTGAAAAGACTGTTGGAATCTATTTAGAATTTCTTCATCATTCTTCAGCACATCCCTGAGATTCTTGTTGTTCAACCATTCAATAAATTCAACATTTCTAAGAGCCCTGGTGGTGCAGTGGTTAGAATGTTAGATTGCAGCAGTATTGCAGGCAAATTCTGCCCACAGCCTGGACTTTGATCCTGACTGGGCTCAAGGTTAATTCAAACTTCCATCCTTTGGAGGGTAAAATGAAGACGCAGATTATTGGAGGGAATCTGCTGACATTGTAAACTGTCCAGAGAGTGCTGTAAAGCACTTTTGGGGTGGTATATAAGCGCTATTACTATTACTATTGCTATACTTACTTTAGATATAGTTAAAAATCTTTAAAATTGTTAGCTGTCATGACTTGTGATGGTAAATCAGTGGATTTTAAATGAACTTTTAAAAAACCAGAACCCCTAAAAATACAAAAAAATTTCAGTTTGATACTACAGAACACGAGAGTTAAAAAGAATCAGAAGCAATTAGAAAAGAATTTTTTTCTCCATTATGTGTGAACAAAATGACTTGTTTTTAGTCCTTTCCCTTGAGGCAGCTCCAAGGCCTTTTGTTGCCAATAAAGTAATTAAGAGTCAACCCTCTTGACCTGTCCCTGATGTGACAGGATATTTTCAGATATGGATCCTGAATTTTCACATTACCTTATGTATAAAGGTGATGTTCCCTGCCTGTGTCAGTTGCAGAAGTTTCCTTCCCAGAGATTCTTGGCATAGCCAGCCATTTTGGCATGCATAAAGGTTATAACACATGCTAAGAAACTTTTTTTGCCTAACACATGCTAAGAAACTTTGTTCTACTGTACATGTATGTGAATGCATGCATGCATGGCAAAGCTCTTGTATAATATTCACATAAACTATATGAGTCACATAGACTTTGTAGCCCATCTTTTTAATCATGTAAACAGAATATTTCCTCATACTATTATGAAGGATGTTCTGGGAACTCCTACCCAAAATGGCTGCTTATATTTTTCGCTAGTTGAGGACTCACCTGGGAAGAAGAATCTTGAAGATTCCAGTTCCCTTTGGGACGAGCTGGAAAGTCACTTGTCATTCATCTTCCTCTCAGCAGTTTATTTTCTTAAGCATGTTTGGGTTTTAACTTCACTTTTTGTATTTTCTAGTTTAGTCTTCTTTTTATCTTTAAAGGTTGACTGGCTGGTTGAATGCTGATTTATTTTAACCCCATGGTGGGCTCTAGCTGTTCTACTTTTTCTTTTTCTCTTTGATATAGGTTGTCATTTTGAATAACTTTCACTTTCTCATAAGAAAACATGGCATGCTCTTGGGTGGTGAAAGTGCTCTCATTTGATTTATATTAACACTACAGGATTTTTGCATTTTTTTAATTTGCAAAATATTTGGAGCTTATTTTTTAATGTTTTTCTTTTAATCTTGGATCAAAATATCGAGAAAATATCTTCTCTACGCCTTTTTGCTTCAGCATTCTTTGTTTCCTTGCTAAATTATACAGAGCAGCAATGTATCAGATTACAGATAAGCAAGGGTGGCTGATATCTCGAAAAAGACTTTTTGGTAACATGCAATTTTTAATCAAGAGTTTTTTATAAAATGAAATGATCATGGCTGTGGAAAACATTCAGGTGGATAAATTAGATTCACAAAAGGATGTGATTTGAAAGCTGCGGACCTTTTGGAAAGAGATATATGGATTGTATATATGTAGAACTAACTGAGCTGCGTGCATATGCCCCTCTGAAGTTCAAGTCTATTGGCTTTTCCTAGGAGGACTGAAGAAGATTGGGGAATGGGTTTATTACCCTTAATTGGACTTTGTTGGGAAGATAGACAGATGGTGAAGATTGAATTTATTTTATTTCATTAGACAATTGTTAAGAGATGGTATTAAAAAACAAACATGGAGGGCCCTGGAGGCTCTAAAACAACCTGGAGGATTGTTTGACTGAGGGTGTGTGACAGAGACTAGTATTTGGCAGCGGCCGGTACAAATGCCTCTTTGTCTTTTACTCCTTTTCGCCGGGCGGGTGAAGAGACGCTGGGCGCCATTGAGACCGGGAGCATGGAACACTGAAACTAAGAACAAGACGGAAGCAACCTATGCAAGGAAAGAGGCAAGCAAAGCATCTAGTTCTGGTAAGAAGACTTAAAAATCAAAACTTACTCCACTAAAGAATTCCTTACCTGAGGATTTAAAAAAAGTTGAAAAGCCTTCGCCCCATTAAAGTCTCATAAAAAAGAGGCGAATGAAACCGCAGGGAGGGGCAAAAGGATTAATCAGGAAGAATTAAGAGAATTTGGAAAAGAAATCTAAAGTTAAAAGCGACAAGCATGGTTAAATACAAACCGGTTGCAGATTAACTATAACAAAAGAAGGCTGCATGAATAGTAAATTGTAGAAAAACAGTAAAGGGCCGGTGATTGGAGACTGAATCTATTGTATAGAAGGGGCGAGACATTTAAAAAGCTGGAATCTGAAGAAGCGAAAGTTAAATATTGGAAATAAATAAAAACAAGCGGACTAAAAACAAAGATATATAAAGACTTGAATTTTTGAGAAAAAATCTTTTGAACTATACATTTAAGCTATAAAGATGTGGATGTGGATGTTGGACTATTCGACAATGGAAATTTTAAAAGTTTGGACTTGGAAAGGATATGAATAAAATGGCTTCCACGCAGGAAAAGGAGATGAAGGAGGAACAATTTGCTAAGAACTTGATGAAAATAAACCAACTGTTTGAAATACTATTAGCGAGATTTCAAGACCAGCCTCAGGAAACAAAAAATGCACCGGAAAATGTATTTGGAGCAGAAAAGATGAAAGAGAAAAAGGAAGGAAAAGAATATTGACTTGAATTCAAAATCAAAAGAGACAATAGCGTTTAGGAATAAGAAAATAAAGAAATCTAGTAACTCTTCCAGGAAAGCAGGGAAAGAAAATAGTTATGTTTATAATAGGGATCGCAAAGATGACAAAATGAGGATGCGAGTGGAGGGGAAAAGGGGAAGAAGTCAGAGAAGAAAAGGGAGAAGCAAGCAAAAAGAATTGGGGGAAAGAAGTGGAATGCATAGTATAATGTGGATCAAAAGAGAAAGGAAGCTGGTTATAAAATCATATGCCAAAACAAAAGAGATCTTAGTCTTAAAAGTGCTGGATGAAGAGTTGCTAGTTAGGAGAGGCATAGGATAAGTTAAAAGAACCATGGAAAAACAATATGGGAATAAAAGGGGTTGATATAAGGAAAGTTAAAGGACTGAGATGAATTTGTTTCTTTTTTTCTTTTTTGAAAAACATAGAAATGAAGGTAAATGATATAAGGAAAGCTAAAAGAGTGAAATTGAAGGTGATGAAATTTGAATTTAGGTGTGGGTTTTGAGAGAATGGCAATAATGTTAAAAAAATAGAAATATAAGTAGAAAACAATATTATGAAAGTTTGTTTTATATCCTATGTGCTTAAATTTTGTATTATGTGTTAGATTTGAAATATGGCAGTAAGGGGAAAAAAGATATTAAAATAAGATTTCAAACTGTAAGAGGCGTAAAGTGTTGGTGGTGAGACTAGAAAGGGGATTGCCATGAAAGTTTGTCTCATGTGTTGGATTTGATATGATAGGAAAGAGGGAAAAAGTGATGAAATTAACGAATATGGAAATATGGAATATATTTGAAATGAAAATAGATAGAAATGAAATGATAGTCAGAAGATAGGAGATTGATTTTTGAAAAATATAAATTTAAAATATGGACTATGGAATGGATTACCACTTAAGATATACTAGCCACCCAAAAGAAAAAATTGAGGAGGAACTTGAGTAAATCAAAATTGTATAAGGTGATAGAAACGCAATGGTGGGTAGAAGATAGAAGGGCCAACTTATTGAATTTATGAAATGAAATGATAAAGTAATATAACACTGCAATATTGGTTTAAATATACGGTAGATCCCAAACTAAACAAAAAGAGATGCTACCCACGTAAATTAAAAATGATTAAAAACTGTATACAAGAATAAATGAAAACTGAAAAGGGTTTTTGTAATGAATAAAATTGGAAAAGGAAAATTTAGTGTTTGGTAGTTAAATATGGTAATTAGGAAAGGGACATGAATAGAGTGATGAATGAAGATGACATTATCGTTGCAGTGGCGCAGTGGTTAGAGTGCAGTACTGCATTCTACTTCTGTTGACAGTCGGCTGCCAGTAAGTTCAGCAGTTCGAGTCCCACTAGCTCAAGGTTGACTCAGCCTTCCATCCTTCCGAGGTCGGTCAAATGAGGACCCAGATTGTTGGGGGCAGTATGCTGATTTCTGTAAACCGCTTAGAGAGGGCTATAAAGCACTATGAAATAGTATATAAGTCTAACTGCTATTGCTATGAGTTCTCTATGCTATGGAATTTAAAGGACATTATTTCTCACAAATAAATTCTGAATATACAAAAACCTCTGAGAATCTACTGAGTACATTCAACCAAACCTATGATACATTACATTTCAAAACAACCAAGAAGGCCAGAATTATTCTACTCTTACAAATTTACTGAATTTTTGGTATGATATTATCATTATTGACGTTTTCCTGTTAAAGATATTCATGGTAGGAAAAGGGAAAGGATTTCATGACATCCAATGTTTTTCTTCCTCTTAAACAGACAACATATACAAGATATATGTAGAAATTTAAATTGAACTCCTCAGTACTTAAATCTTATTTTAACATTAGAAATGGGGCCTGGCACTTTTCTTTCTAGATCAGAGGTTCCCAACCCCCAGTCCATGAACCAGTACCAGGCCGCAGCATGCCAACAACTGGACCACACAAACAAGTCAAGCTTCATTGGCGGGATGCAGACAGCACAGAAAGCCACACCCCCTCTGGTCCACAGAAAAACCTTTCTCCATGGAACTGGTCACTGGTGCCCAAAAAGTTGGAAGTCACTGCTCTAGATTTTGCTCACCTCCCCACAGGTGGATGTCACTGGAAGGGGACCTTTGAAATAGCACTGGACAGGACAAACTGGCTCTGTGATTAGGATGTTCAAATGTATAGTTGCCACAGACACAGGAATAGATGCAATTTTGGACTGTGGTGTTGGAAAACTGGGAGTTAATTCCACATCAGTTTTCCAATTGAAATTGTTTCCCTTCTGAGGTTATTTGTCTTATAAAAACATGTATGAAACCGTAATTTTTTAAAACAGAAGAAATAACAGACTCAGGAAGAGATTTTACTTTGGATAACAATAGGGTAGAGAAATATTAATTTATGTCCTTGCCTACGTCCATAGTTGAGTCTCTGACGTATAGCACATGCACGCACACACTTTCCTATATACAAACCCACACATAAAATTCTTTTTTTTAACCAATAATTTCCCCCCCCACACACACACACACAGAATCTTGATCACAGAATTAGAACCATTTTCTCTGTCTTGTCCTTAAAATAGTGTTATATTTTAGTTCTTTGGTTTTTTAATGTTCAGGTTTTAAATGCTAGTTCATCTGCATGAAAATTCCAGATCATTTCATACATTTTGACTCACTTGTGCTGATAGTTAGGGAGAATCCTGATAGCTATTTGACTTATGTATCTTTGTTTTCAAATTCTGTTTGAGATTTAGCTGTTGCCATTTGATGAATTAGATGTCTTATCTAAAGATTTTACTTCCTCTCTTCTTTTCTGTAGGACAGATGTTCAGCGGAAAAATTATTCACCACCAAACTAGACCAAGTAGCCCTTGGTTAAAAATGAAATCTTTCATACCCTGCTGTTTTTATCTATTTGCCTATATTCTGAAGCGGTTGCTTCAATGTATGTGGGTAGGTTTGTCTCTCACTTGCCCAGCAACCTCTTGTATAAGATTTTTAGTTTTTTTAAAATATTGCTTACAGACATAGCAGAAATTTGCTACTTGGTATCTAAGGAGTAAGCGCAGATACTAAAGGATAGGGAAATGTTGTGAGATATCAGTCCCAATATTAACATCCCATCCTTTTTGTCAAATGTGCATTTTGTGATATAAAGTTAAACTATTCCATTTAATACTTCCTCGCCTCAGAGTATTTTTAAAAAGTTGACTCAGTAGACACATTGATTTGTGACTGATCTATGGGTGCTTTTCATAACTGAATTACACATTACATATCTATTAAATAACTGCTAATATAATTCTTTCAGGCAGACTTATAAATGAGTTTGTCTTGCCCCAAATAACACCCTGAATTGCTCCAAATTTGGAGTTTTCTTTCTGTCTTGGATTAAAAGCAGCTTGTCCTGTCCCCATAGTAATCTTTCCTTTACTGTGCCTGGATCATGTTTGCTTAAAGAATGAATCATTCTGGCATGCATTGATCCTATGTTTACATAGATTTCTCTGACTTCCCCATCTTGGCTTTGTCTTTGACAATTTAGAGCCAAACTAACAGAACTTTTCCTGCCCTCTGCAGCCATATTGCCTCAAGTGGTTTGCCCCTTGCCTTGGGGTTGTCTGATTAGTTAAACTCTTATGCAAACTGCAGCATGAAGCTAGGGAATTTTGCATTTTTAAGCCAGAGTCTTGCATAATTATAGAGTTAGAGCAAGGAAAAAGGCCTATATTTTCAAGACATTCACATGACCTGATCTATGTACAGTTATTGCTTTTTATCTTTCTTAATTCTTTATTTGCTGTTTCATGGTATTTTAGTAGTCTCCCAAGCTAAACTGGGTGGTGTTTGCCAGTTTGATTGAACAACACTAACTTGTTGTTGAACCTGAACTACCCTCCTTAATCCATTCAAAAGCATAACCCAAAACCTAAAAAATAAGTGATCCTTAGGGGCCAAAGGGTCTGCTGAAAAAATACATTTGTTATGCCTCCCAAAAACCCTTCAAGGGAAAGGAGCCATCTGTACTTGGGGAACAGCATGTTTCATAAAGTGAGGGCCACACGTGTATCTCAGGATCTGATGTATAATTGAAATTCATAAGTATTGCGGATAAAAACTACATTTTCATTCTGCGAATCTCCCATGTGTGGTAACAAAAATAAATTTAAATTTGATATGCAACTTTGAAAGCAACATAATTATTAGCAGCAGTTGAAGCAGAGGGCAGTATGAGCTGAGAGTACATTTTTTTTATTCTTTAAAAGGAAACAGGTTTAATGATAAATATGAACCCAGTTGAATGAGGGCATAAATCCAGGCTCCAAGCAACTAAAAAGAATCAGGAGATAAAATATAATGAATATGACCGTTTACATTTTGTAGCCCATTGCATAATTTGAATAAACATAAGTGCAAATTTCACATGTTTATTTTTAAACAAAGTTAGAGTTTTCCTAGTGTGTACCTTGCCCATTAAATAGATGGAGTAAAGGAATTGCTTTTCTAAGGGGATCATTATAGTGGGGTCCTGAATGAGCCAGGACTGGTAATGATTTATACATGCTCTCTCTTTTGTTTTTCCCACACTCATAATGGAGGAAGGAAGCTTTGCCATTTATAGTCATTGCAGGAAACTTCAAAGAATTCTCTTCCATATCTCTCTAAGTCAGGATTAGCATTGTATATGATAGGAGGTTGGGGAGACAGTTGTAAGTGCCTGTTCAGCCAGATGCTCCAGAACAGCTTATGCCTCTGGCCAATAAAACCCTTGAGATAAAAACATACTAAGCCTTCAGCATGTTGGCAGTCGCTAACAGTCAGTGAGATGGATATTTGGATGCAGCTGTGTTTTTCTGGACACAAACATAACTTCTGGGATCATGTTCTGGACTGTGGTTTATGAGGCAATACTTCCTTATTCTGACTGATTAACCTCATCTGACTGCTTTATTCTGTTGTTTGGAAGGGGTTATAATTGAATGTGTACAAGCATACAACAAGACAAAGGATTAGTGCCTGTGTTAAACTGTTTTGGTCCTCTTAAACCCAAAACATATTCATCTTAAACCTGCAGTGGGCAAGTGGAAGTGAATTTGTATGTAAGCAAATGTAAAAACCCCTGTAAATAAGCAATACACTGGTTTCAATTTTTAGGGGGGAAAGGATCACAGTTTTAAGTGTGGGAGATCTGGTGATGTTAAGCATGTGAATAGCTTTCCAGATAGAAGGAAATGGTATGGTAGTTTAAGTATAAAAAGAGCAAAGGAAATAAGTTTGAGATTTGTTATTTATTGGCTGTGGAAATGCATCCTTGGGGATTTGGAGATTGTAGGCTGTTACTTTGAAGAGACTAGAGTGATGTTGTATTAGCAATCTGTCAGCATGCCTGCCTGCCTGTTCCTCCTTTATGTCCTACTTTACATTAATTTGCAAATAGATGTTGAAAAACAATCTTCAATCATTTCAGAGTGAAATAGTCTTTGAATACCATGAAGTTTCTTACTGCTTGAGAAGTCAGGAATATGCAACTCAAAGTTTATAGTTCTTACACATATAATACATGTATAAAACACCACTCTAGATTACAAATTTATTTGTTCATCAGTAAAGTATTTGTTCAACATTTTAAGCTATTTTGAAAACATCTGTTTTTGAAAAGGAGGAAGTGTGTATTTGTGTGTAGTAGGCTTCTGGGCCAAATCTCTTTTTAGTTGCACATGTAAATCAATCTTTTCTGCTTTCAACTGGCTTATTATTCCCAACAGTCTCTTTTTTGCCTAATATTGACTAGAGACAAAAGCAGCTGTTTTGGCTGTAAGTTCTGTAGATTGAAGGGGTTCAAGGAGAACTTTTGCCATTTCCCAGCATCACACATAACAAACCAGAAAACCTGCAGCACTGTCTTTTTTGTTGGCCCAACTTTTTATTCCTAGCACCAGACATGAAACTCTCTAAAATGATTTGTGTCTTGGCAATAGAAAAGAGTTTAAGAAAACCAATGAATAATCAGGAGAATAATATAAAAAGCATTCATGAGGTCATTGTCATTTCAGAACTATCTACATTTGTTCCATGAACCAATCATACACAAGCTCCTGAGATTTGGTTTATTTACTTTAATATGCTTGAATGTTCTATAATCATTTCCTGAGGCTTAATATCTAGTTGGAATCTTCTACCTCTTTATAAGCCTTGATTTCTTATTGAACATTAAACATCATAACACATAGGTAGTGACTCCATGGCAAATATAGGAAGCAGTGCTGTGAAATATCACCAAGCAGAGAATGGGAAATCTTGACTCTGTCTACCGAATGGGACAACTCACTGCCAATTACTTGCTGTGGAACAACTTTGTGTTATAAGGCTTATATTGAAGACCAGATTATTTCATGGTAATAATTAGAAACAATTAGAAAATTAAAGTATGCATATATATATATATGTAGTTCTGGGGTTTTTTGGGTCTTCACCCTGAGTGAAGCCGAAAGCACCAGCCTGAAGATGGCGAGTGAGACCTCGCTGAAACGTTGCATGAATACTCTGATTCCTACATGGGAAAAGACCCAAAAAACCCTAGAACTATAAATATATATATATATATATGTCTTGACTGGATAGATAATCGTTGAAATGGGTTGCTTGATCAACACAAGGGAAGGAAATGATGGTTGATCCCTGAAAAGAATAGATGTGTCCACGAGTAGAATGTGAGAGGCAAAAAGTGGCGCCAGAGGTCTCTCCTTGAAAAAAAAGATTAATAAGAATATTTCTTTCTACTTTGTTTTTATCATTAACTGTTCCTTTGTATTCAGATCTGGTCTTAGTAAAATAATGTAGCACTTGGGCACAAAGATGCAGCCCAGCAGTCCAGCACTGGAAGCCAAGATAGAGAAGATTTGAACAGCCACCATGTACTTCCCCTTGGTGCTGAGATAGGTGGGCACAAAGGAGATCCAAACACTGCAGAAGACCAGCATGCTGAAAGTGATCAGTTTAGCTTCATTGAAGGCCCCAGGGAGGTTCCTGGCCAGGAAAGCCACCACGAAGCATATGGCAGACAAAAAACCCATGTAGCCAAGGGCAATATAAAACATGGTAGCAGATCCTTCATTGCATTGCAAGGTGATTTCTCCAAGCTGAGATTGCATATCAGAGTCAGGAAAGGGTGGAGATTTCCACAGCCAGAAAGTACAGATGGAAGCTTGGACACTGGAACAGGAAAGGATGATGGAGTTGGCCAAGCTCTTCCCCAGCCAGTTTCTCATTGTGTTTCCTGGCTTTGTAGCCAAGAAGGCCAGTACCACCATAATTGTTTTGGCTAAGACACAAGAGACAGCAACTGAGAAGATAATACTGAAGACTGACTGTCGGAGAAGGCAGGTTGCTTTTATTGGAGCCCCAATGAAGAGGAATGAGGTTAGAAAACAAAGAAGGAGGGACAGGAGAAGAATATAGGAGAGCTGACTATTATTGGCCTTGACTATTGGAGTTTCTAGATGTTTAATGAAGATGGCTAATATTAGAGTAGTAGTGAAGGACCAAAATAGGATAAAGGAAATCAGAATGACCCCCAATGTTTCTTCATAAGACAGAAAGGTGATGATCTTGAGGATACATTGGGTTTGTTCCTGGTTTGGATACTGATGTTCTAGACACTTGGTGCATTTTTCTGCATCTGGAAAAAAAACCACCAGAATATTTATTGCTAACCCTTGATCGTCTTACAGTCAAACCATCAAAATAATAAGATTAAAATGAATGTTAAAATGGTTTAAGAAAGAGTGAATAATTCTCTCTCTGAGTTAATATTAGTAGAATGGAAAAGGCATGGTGGCTGAGTGGTTTAATTATGCTGAAGATGGCTTCTGCTCCAGTGGTTCAAGTCCTAGTATTATGTGGCAGGGTGAGTTCCCATCATTTATCTCAGGTTCTGTCTACCTTGCAATTTGAAAATGTGAGGTTTGGACTTTAACCCCAAGTAGTCTGAAAAGAACTGAAGCAAACAATTGCTAGGAGCTGTATTTTTATTCATTTATAAATGGACTCCTTGGCAACCAGTCATGTTGGATTACAAGGAAGCGATCTTTATCACTTTGATTCAGTTTTTATAACACTTGTACAAATAATCCAACCCCTTGGTTCAACCCTCCTATTGATGTCACACTGTGGCTACTCTACTCTATACCATCCCTTTTGGCGTGGGTTCACACACTTTGCAGTTACAACAGTATAGGATGTCTTAGTTTACCACCCACTCCATAAATTCCAATAGTTAACATTTAGGAAAAACAAGTTATGAAACTATTGCGCAAACGGAATCCGATCCGTTCAATTAATTCCTGTTATGGTTCTTGGAATTCTGAGGACCTAACCATCATGTGTCATTCTGACATTCTTGGCTTAACTATATTCCCTTTTCCCTGATAAACATGTTTTTAAGAACATCATGACAACCTTATATAAACAAGGACTCAAGCTGTTGTTTTGGGACATAATTACTGTAGCCTGGTTACACTGGCTAGCATTCAGTTTGATCAGACATTGCGTTCAGAACAATATAAATTATGCCAAGTTTCAGCTGGTTCAGGTTATACAGAGGACAAACATGGAGTTTCTCATGTCAAGTCTAGTAATGTAATCATTCAGGAATAAACTAGTT
>JANHFO010008787.1:31088-49164 GCA_032468095.1 Pareas carinatus | reverse complement strand
TTTTCCATTTTCTGAGAGTCTTGTAATCGGCTTCATTGCAGAATTGTTGTCTTTCAAATAGACCTTGCATTTCCTCTCCTCAGCCATTGTTCAAATGAGTCATTTAGATCAGGTAGAGGCCGTGTGAAATCCATTATTTTTCCTACTTTTATATGTTCCATTTTGTTTCCTCTCAGCATTCAAATTTTAATCCGTTTGCTTTTTCCCCCTCCTCTCAACATTAATCATTAATTTTTAGTCAATAATTTAATAAAAACACCTTCTGATATGACACATACTGCTGCATTGAGCCAGAATAAGAGAGAGAAAATGATAGTGTTTCCAGAATTAACCTGCATGACTTCAAAAAGGGCTCCCACACTTCTACATAAAAATAAATGCATTGCCCAACCCATTATTAATGTTTTCATCACCAAAAGAAAGAGTGGGAATCACACTTTGCAGCACAATCCTACCCTTATCCACTCGGAGTTTATTAGCTGCATCTTTGTGTGCATGCCACTGTAGAGGATTAGTAGATTGCCATCTTACTTCCTCCTTTCCCTGCGGCTGATTAACCAGGGTGTTAACAAGAGTGGTTGTCGTTTCTGGCTTGTAACGGATTTCAAATTCAGCTTCCCAAAACATGAAAATATTGAGTGGTTCAAGTTAAGGCAAAGCATCAAGAGCATAGGTACGCCTTCACTTTTGGTTAAGAAACCATATCCAATAAGGGGCAGTAAAAGTGGGGGATGCAGAACCATATGACTTCATAAAGTTAGTGTATTGTGTAAATCATGGAGCCGATTCAAAAGTATGTACATTTGGGGTGGCAGCCACACTGATGGAAGATAAAGAGGCTGTCTTTGGCCCTGTTAACTAGATACAATCCATCTCCAGGTTCATCATAGCTAGAATCCTCAATGAGAACTGGTGTGCTCATTTGATTCCTTATTCATTCTAGTTTAATCAAAGCTAAACAAAATACTAGCCTCCAGCTACAATCTTGATTCCCAGGAATGTCTCTGGACATGGTAGACGGAAAAAAAAACAGCAATGGGTTACAATTCTGGATTCCGAAGTCCTCTGATCTACAATTCTGTGTTCTGGAACTCAAAGAATGCGGGATGTTTTCCCTATTGATGCACATTTCTCTGCATCTCATAGCTTCTGGGCCTATATCTGAATTCCTTTGACTCATGTGCAAGCAAAGTTTAGTATTAATTTTATATGATTACATTGTCCTCATCTTATCCCAAGCCCACAGCTGAGGCAGCTTTGTCATTGTTAACCACTTAAAAATTAAGATAGCACTTTATGTGCTTTATTTTTTAAATGTCCAGACATTGCTGAGTTCTAAGTGTCCATTTTAGGTAGTACATTCATGCTCCCTGCCCTTGAATTGCAGGTCACTACTCCACATGGTCATTTTGGATAGGGCTGCAGAAGTAACCAGACACCTGACTCCTATAGAAGTATCTGCCCATGGAATATTGGACTGGCATTTTCCAAAGTGCTTGTCAGGTATGAAGTGTGATATATATCTTTTGAAAAAGCATTTGCTGACTGGCACCCTTTTGAAAGAATGCCAATCCTATGCAAAGATCCATTTAAATCAGAACAAAAGCTGCATCTTCCCTATTACACGTTGCCGGCTTAATCAATGAGTGTGCTATGCCTCGCCGTTTAGCAAAAACCGCGAGCTAGCATTGGTTTCTCCAAGAGATTGTCCCTTAACCAATGGGAGCCAAGCGGACAGGCGCTTTGCGCAGTGGTTGGTCAGCCATCCAAGCCGGGATGTTTTGAATACCAAATATAAGCTGGCACAGGAGGAAGCATGCCTTTGTCTCCATTTACATTCAGTTGAATAAACAGTTGTTGCTCAACCCCGTGTGTCCGTTTGTCTACCTTTCCACAGTACATAACAGATGCCTTACAGCTTCTGTATTACTTAATTGTTTGTTTGTTTGTTTGTTTTATTTATATACCTCTGACAGAGTGCAATTTTACATACTTTACAGTCTTTCACATCCAATATTACCATTTACTTGCTCCACTAGTAGAGGACACAGATGGTTCATTATTAATAATTCTCTCTCACTTTATTCTATACATGTTCTCAGCACCCTTTAGCTTGATTGACAGGTCTTGGGCATGGAGGAGGGGAGTGCTCTTCCTCCCCCTCCAGGAAGACACAAGCTTAGTGCACTAAGCTTTTCAGCTAATAGGGCAGAAAAATGCAACCTGCTAGTTGAATAACTTGACAGGTGATCAAATCTATTTAAATCACACACGTACACTCACTTACTCATATATTTACTCAGCACTAACCCGTCAAACTCTAAGGAGGACAGTGGTGGCTATTCTTCCTGATGATAGGTAGCACTAGTGGGAGGAGGGAAAAGTTAAGGAAATCCACCATTCCCTTTCCTTAACTTGCTAGCTTTATGAGTCCCAGTAACAATGTTGAGACTGGTCAACAGGGAGCACCAAGTTCAGTCAAGCTGGGAGGTTATTTCAGAACCTGCTCGTCATGTGTCTCCACCTCCCCTTTCCTTAATTTGTCCGGCATTCAAATGGTAAGAAATACCATTTCGTGGTCTTATTACTGTCACAGAACGGAAGTTGACAGGTGAATCACGTTACTCGTCTCCTAGGCTTTCTCGCGGCCCCCTGGCTCCAGCCTTCAAAATGGATATACTGTAAAAGTAGAAAATGTTGAATTCTAAAAAATGTTTTAGAAATTCTTTTAATACTGAGGCAGTATCACAGCTGTATACGTATTTTCTTAGGCAAGTTAATTTTTTAAAGCTTTCTTTCTTTATGGAAAAAAATATATTTTTGTAGTTACACCTACCCATTATTTTCAACTGCCCTTACTGAACCCCTATCTTACCCCAGGATGCCATTAAAAGCAGTATCAGATGCCTGGAAACAAAGAAAGAATCCTCGTGTGCCGTTAATAGATTTTTGTTTTAGAGTTACATAACAGGCAGAAGTCCAAGTAAATGATTTTGGATCTGATAGCAGCTGAACTGGAAATTGCACCTTGCATACTACAAGCATGACTCTTTCATTCATTAATAAGGATTCTGAATAAAATGTTGGTAGAGCAGAATCATTCTTGTTTTGATAGTAGCAGCTGCCCCCAGTCAAAAACCTAGTGCTTATCAATTGGCAGGAAAAGAGGGAAAAGGAGGTGGGAAATCTATAGCTTGATAAAAGCGCACATACATCTCATGTACAAATATCCCAACTTAAATGTCTCTAATTAGAAAATAAGATTGAGATAAATACTTGCCAAAAAGCTCTGGGGTTGTGTGCTAGATCAGTGGTCGCCAACCTTTTTGACCCCAGGGACCATCAAATTCACAATTTGAAACCCCAAGGCCCACCAATATGAATTTTTTGAAAAAGGTACATACATTTGTAAAATAATGATCAGAGAACTTCCATTCTGTTAATATAAAAGGCACCTATTTAATATAACAAAATTTAAAAAGCGATCACTGGGCTAGATAGTGAAAGAAAGTTCCTTTTAGGATAGGGAACCTACTGTGAAGTAACCAAGATGACGAAGTAGCCCATACCAAAGAACTACAGTCAATCTTTTTTTTCCCTTTTAATGGAACTTATCAGTTTAAACCCTTTTGAAACAAGAGAAAGCATGTGGCGGTTCTTCAAATATCTGAGAATAGCCCTCTCTTCTCAAGATTAAATTTGCTACTCCCAACCTGCATTTCTGCTAGGGGTGTGGATGGATTGGAGAGGATTAATCCTATCACTTTCTGCCTTTGCTTGAACCAATATTTGCATTTGTATCTTGGTGCAGCACTGGGGGGGGGGCAAGGTGGGTGTGGACTACAGTGAAGTATTAAAACAGTTCTTCCTTGTCTGAATCTTGATAGTAAAACACAGACAAGCTTAAATGTTTGAATTACAGGCAGTCTTCAATTTACTCAGGGACTGTTTGAAGTTACAGCAGCACTGAAAATAGTGATTTATGACCATTTTTCACACTTACAACTGTTGCAGCATCCCCAGGGTCACCTGATCAAAATTCAGAGGCTTGGCAACTGGTTCATATTTATGACCGTGGCTGTGTCCACGGGGGTCATGTGATCCCCCTTTTGCGACCTTCTGACAAGCAAAATCAATGGGGAAGCCAGGTTACTAACTCAACAACTGCAGCGATTCACTTTACAACAGTCGCAAGATGGGGCAAAATTAACTGAACAAATGTTTTGTTTAGCCTTTAGAAAATTTGGAGTCAATTGTAGTCATAAGTCGAGGACTATCTGCAATTTTAAATAGGTGGCCTTTTTCTCAGTGTAAAACCGTTAACAGTCCTAGCCTATTCATTCATGCTCAAGATGGAGAGCTACTTAGAAAGACAGCAAACGGACATCAGCATGGGAAATCTACTAAAGTTGTAGTAGCAGCATAGTGCAGCTCCCAAGCCACCTCCCATTATTGGAGACGACTGGTAATTGAATATCAGCAAAGTAACAAAACATGTTTGAGCAAAGTGATCATAAAATGATTCTCTAATAATTGTTGCCTATTTCTATAGCTACTTTAGAATTATCATATTGTTAATATCAACGGTCCTGCCATCTTCTTCTAGCGCAGCTACTCTGTCCCAATATAAGCAACTCCGATGGTCCCAGGCCAACAACTGTTAAATCAATAAAGGACGAAAACAAACTGCCTTCATACTTTGAAAGCGTCTTTTACACAAATGAAATGGCAGCCCAGATACATTTTTACGCCTTTTTCCAATAAAGAATACTTAATGGGAAGGTTTAAGCTCTTCAAATATATAGCTGTGTACCTTCACCGGCAAGACCGGTTTTATAGGAAAACCCACATATTCTGAGCATGACATTGATGCTGCATTGTTATGTTCAGCAGTGTGAAAAGCTTACTTCTGGTAATGCCCACCAGACGTAAATTTCAAATCACTGCACAATTTTGTCTTCGATGGGATGATTTGTATTTTCCCCCCCTCCTACTCTGGAAAATGCTTTATAATCTTCTACCAATTGCGTAATTTGATGCTGTTGTGGACTGATAATAAAATTGGAGAGGAAAATCTATTCTTCTGCAATGAAGCTATATCTACTCACATTAGTGAAAATTTAACCTTTGGGACAGGGAAGGAGTCAAGGAGGTAGGACAGCCTCCAAAAATCCATACATTCCTGAGAGTCTGCCATATAACCACAAAAAGACCTAAATACCGCTTAGTTTAATTGATGAGTAGAACTTGAAAGCAGGAGAGAGGGCTTAGTTTATACATTCCGATTCTGAGTCAGCTGACAACCTAAGATGGATCTAAAAACAGTGCTGGTTGTTGGCTTTACTAAAGAGCAATGCCACCTGGGTGATCCCGAGTTGCCTTAGGCAAAAATCCCAGAAAAGTTGCCAGTTCAAGGAAGAGCCACGAAGCCTCAAATAGTGGGAAAACCTACCAAAGAATTAAGGACCATCGTGGGACAATGCCACTCAGTGCCGAAGGCTTTGGGGAGTCAGAAAAGAGAAAGGAAGACCATATTATACCAGCCCAGAAGGATTTCAGCTCTCTTCACACCCCCACACCCACACACACAGGGAGCAACTCCCCCCAGAGATACGCACGATCACGGACCTCCGTGTTTTCCGCCATGCCCTCAAAACTTATTTATTTGTTCAGGCTGGGCTGTCCTAACGCCCCTTGGTTTTTTAATTTGGATATTTTGGGGGGAGATGAGAATTTTAAATTTTAAATTTTTTAAATTTTGGCTAACCAGTTTAATATTTTTAATATTGTTTTACAGTTGTAAGTATTGTGTTTTTATTGGCTGTTCACTGCCCTGGGTCCTTCGGGAGAAGGGCGGTATACAAATGTAAATATACAAAATACAAATATGCTGGCCAGTATATTTAGCCTTCTTATCTCTAAAGAGAGATAGGTTAGAAACATAATAGTCAACATTACAGAGTCCATATGCATACAGGCAGAAAAAGGTCTATGACGATTCGGTGTGACACATCAAAAGTGTGTGTGTCTAAGTGTGTGCTTTGCTTAGCAACACTTGTGTGTCTTAGTGTGCGCTTTGCTTAACAACACTTGACACTTTCGCTAAGCGAAGCATCCTAAGTAATCTACACACCAAAAGAGTGTGTGTCTTAGTGTGGGCTTTGCTTAGCAACACTTGACACTTTCTCTAAGTGAAGCGTCCTAAGTCGAGAACTGCCTGGGCTTTTCAAGCAACTCCATCCCACAAACCAAAAGAGTGTGTGTCTAAGTGTGTGCTTCACAACAGAAAACAAAAAAGCAAAAGGAACAAAAGCAACATACAAGAAGCCCATCCCCTGTTGCAGTCACACTGCCAGTTCAGCCTTCAGGGCTGAGTCAACCTCCCTCTTCCGCCCTCTGACAGCTCTTCTGGCTCTCCATTGAGTGCCCACAGTCAGTCATCCAAGCAGCTAGATGCTCATGGTGAAATAGCTTGCACTGAAACAGCAGCTCTGAGAAGGCCGCCCGGAGTTGGCAATGGCGAGACGGCCGCCCCCTGCTGGCCACTCTGGGTTGGCGTTGTCAAATTCTCCCATTGCCAGCAGAAAACTCCTATGCTGCATACTGTTCAGCAGACGGAGAAAGAGATTTTTAAAAAGCATTTGTCACTTAAGTCACAGCAAGTCATTGGTGGAGAATGGAATTAGTGTACAGTGTAAAGATAACTCTTTCCAAGAAATACACCTGCAACAATGAAAGGGTATGCTATTTGGTATTTTAATGAACAATGTTTTGCATTGCATCTTGCATCTAAACTCATGAATTCATAAAAGTCTGTGACAGAGGGATTAGTAAAGTTTAGTGAGTCTCAGATACAAATCATGTTATTCAAAGGGCTGGATATTAAAGTCATTTGAGTTAAAGTTTTTATTGTGCATTTGGTTTTTCATACAATCATATATTATCCTTCATTTGCAAAGTTGGCAGCTTGTCAATTTGAGTACTGGATCCAGACATGCTGTTTGGTCTCTAGAAGTGATTGCAGTTCATTTCATTGGATCTCCACATCTCTGTAAAACCAGAATCTAACTCATGCTATCAGCAGAATCTCTCCATGTTTGCTTCGTGCAGCTGGCTTTTAAAATTCTATTTAAAATGAACACTAACAGACTGAGTATTAATATATTAAATTTGACATTGAGAAATCCCCATTTTGTAGTTCTGCACAACCATTCCTGGTATCCAATTGAAGAAGACAGACTGGGGTTTATACTTAACATAGTTCATTTTTCTTACAAATCTGTACTTATCCTCGTCTTCAGAGGAGTTGACATTTCCTGTTGTGAAAAAAAAAATCAAGATTCAACCGTTTATATTATTGTTTCTGTCATGTTTAGATTCATTTTCATTTTC
The DNA here is from genome assembly GCA_032468095.1 of Pareas carinatus. Classification (NCBI taxonomy): domain Eukaryota; kingdom Metazoa; phylum Chordata; class Lepidosauria; order Squamata; family Pareidae; genus Pareas; species Pareas carinatus. The sequence continues at coordinate 41,772 of JANHFO010008787.1, read as the reverse complement.
AGAGATCCTGCAGCCAGGTTATGTGTTTGCATGCCTATTTGAGTTCTGTATTCCAGTAGAATCTATAGAGAAAGGCCACCAGCTTTGCAAAACAAGATGCAGCTCATTTAAGTGGCAAATTGTCCTTTTGATCAGTCTCAAAACCAGTTTCTCTAGGGCAAAGAGAGGTTGTACTTCTAAAACTTCTCAACTCAAAACAACTGCACACAGTTTAAATATCCTTTATATTTAAATATAAAGGGAGTATAATTCATTCAAGATGAGAGAGGAAAGCTACCAAGTGGACGCATTTGGAACTGAAATACAACTTTAAAAGGTTACTAGACGCTCTTACCTGGCCTGGGTCATAAGCTGCATTGATGCACGTTTCATCTTCAACAAAGCTGTCTCCTTCTGGTTCATCATCCTTGTGGTAGATGGCCAATGTCTTGTCTGACCCGGTACTTGATGCCCTTTGAGGAAGAGAGGCAGGATTCCAATGTGAGCAGCAGTTTAAATGCCTGCAGAATTTTTTTCCCCCAGAGTTGCAATTTTACATTAGTTTCATTTCTATTATCACATTTCCCTTCCAATATCATACGGACACCTGCATCATAAAGACCTTAGTTCAGTGATGGCGAACCTTTTAGACACCAAGTGCCCAAACTGCAACTGAAAAGCCACTTATTTATCGCAAAGTGCCAACATGGCAACACGCACACACTCCCGGTGGCCATCGGTGACCCCCCCCCGCATCCCTAGCCCCACCCGCGGCCTACACAAGCTAGCTGTGGGCCTTCCAGCAGCCTACCCCTTCTGAGGCCCACTGTGAGCTATGATTCCCTCCAACTTAGTTCCTCTCCTCTCTCACCTTCACCACAGACTCTGTGCCGCATTTGAGCCGCCTGCCTTACCACGAAAAAGGGAGGGAGGAAGCGCTCCCATTGGGCTGCTGGGCAGAGGGGCGGGTGATGTCAGAAATGTCCTCAAATGCTTGTGGGGAAAGAGAGGGGAACCCGGCGTCATTCTGACTTTCTAGTAAAGAAATTTGTGCTTGGGCGACAATGCATGTGCCCACAGAGAGGGCTCTAGTGCCGCCTCCGGCACGTGTGCCACAGGTTCGCCACCACTGCCTTAGTTGTTTATCTCAAGACAACTTCATAGTCCCACACATAGATCAATATTACATGAACTACAATGTCTCCAATAACAAAAATAACCAAAGATCAACAACAGCAAAACACACAGTTGAGGCGCACCTACATATCCAACACCTCCTAGGACAAACTCAGCTAACATCTTGGACCTGAGTGAACAGTCAGATCTTCAAAGTCTATCAAGGTTGGGGCCAGTTGAATCTCAGGGGGAGATAATTCTATAGGATAGGCACCATGATAGAAAAACCTTGCTCCCCTGGGACCCCTCAGATCGATCACGTTTGTTGCCCCAGGTCAACAGTCACCTGAAAATAGATTTCAGCAAGTATACTGACTGGATAGAACTGGGTTTTGGATTTGATAAGCATTCAAGGGTTTCAACAGACAATCTCATGGCTATTTAGCCTTCATAGTGTTTGTATAATCTTCTGCCTACTGGGTAGTTTACCTCCAAGTTTATAGCTTCATACTTCCTAGCAGCAAATGCAGCCCTAACGAGATAAAGATCTAGTTAAGTAGGACTAAAAAAGGAATCAGTAGCAAATGTGAAGAATCTTATAAAGCAGGATTCCCTTGACTAACAGAGCAAGGCAGTACACTTTATTTTAAATGCCACCCACCCCAAATTCCTTGCAGAAAAAGTGCAATATAAATGCAGTAAACATGTATGGAATTATAAAAATAGAGTGAGAAAGTCACACTTAGTAGAAAGAGACTCTAGTGTCAAACACCAAATGCTAATTCCAAAATTTTAATCCTTCAAAGAGGAAATACAGAAAAGCAGACACTAATTTTATTATAGATTAGGAAGCAGAGAAATTCATTGCATTCACCTGCTTTCACCACTGAATATGGGTTACTTTGGAAGAAGGAAAGAAAACAACTAAACTTACCTTAGGCGTGATCTTTGCCTCCTAAAGTAGATGAAGATCCCTGCGGCTCCCATAATAAGTACTAAGACAGCAATGATGCTCAAAACAATGGAACCAGATGCAGACTTGGGTTCCTCTTTTTCACAATAGTCTCCACTATATCCCAGCATGCAATTGCACTTTATTCTATGGTTGTCCACAGTACAGTCTCCTCTCATGTTACAGGTCTCACTGCTACAAGCATGTGACCCTAAGTCACTTTGTTTGACTCCTTGCACTAGAGAAGGCTTTTGCCATTTCTCCACTGCGGGCAGTGTAGGTTTCTGTCCTCTTCTTGGAGGAAGGATCTGCGTAGTGGTAGGAGTTGTACTTTTATAGACAGTAACAGTAGTACTCTTGTATACTGTCTGTGGTTGCGCATGCATCGTTTTAGTGACAGGTTTCTTCGTGGTGATTTTGATGGAGGGCAGAGTTTTCTTCTCATGAAAAGGTTTTGTTTGCAGAAGTGTTGGCTGAGATTGAGTTGTTGACTGGGATTTATTGGCAATATCGTGACCTGTAAGTAGAGAACATCATTTAGACACATCATTTCTGAATATAGCAGAGTCATGGCCAGAGGATCTTAACACAAAACGAGCCTGATTAACACCCACACACACAAAAAAAAAAACCTTCTACTTTTCAAAGGCTAGGAATAGGGCATTGGAACAGATCCAGGTTAGCTGAAGGACTGCCTATCTTCCATGTTTTTTGCCCAGATGGTACATACTAGCTAAGGTGACATGTTCAGGGTTCTTTCAATTAAACAGTGCCACCTACTGGGACTCAGGAAATATGCCTTCTTATCATAGGAAGGATCTCTGGAACAAGATCCCACCTGAAATCTGTTGGCTCCTACCCCATTGGTGTTCAATACGGTCCTATAGTCCTGGTTGTTCTCCCAGGCATTTGGTTAAGGTGGATGGAACCCCTTGCTGGATATGTTTTTATCTATATTTTCTTTGTACTGAGCAAATGAATCCTATCATGTTTCGTTCTGTATTGTGTTTTATTATTATTTTTTATACTGTGAGCTGCCTAAAGTCAGTTTGGAATCAGAGGGCACCTAAATTGACATAAATAAAAGCTAAGCCATCACACTTTCCTAGTCTGATAAATAAGACGAAGCATGCAGATAATCTTTTAAAAGAGGCAATGCTTGCATTTCAGCTAACATGGCAGCCTGACCCCCAGTTCAAATGTCGATACCTTTCACTGCAGTTTATATTCCCTTTATTCATCCCTATCACAAACTAGTGAGATATTTATATAACTTTCTCAAAATTTTGGAGGGCATTAGCTCTACCACGTTGTAATGCTCTGCCCACAGCAGTTCTGGAGGGCCGATATAAAAAAATTCCATATGAGCTGAGACTGCCCCGTGGGCAAACTCATGTCTGTTGCATTGCCCCCTCTTCAGGACTCATAATCCCTTACCTTAACTAAATATCCCAGAAACTCTGGTCATTTTTATGTACAACTATTATTGTTGGATCAATATGATTGAGTTTCTCTGAATGTAGCTAAATTTTCTTACACTCTCTGTAAAATTAGGCAGCCTTTGGTCACCCGTTGATTTCACCATCAATTTTTATATATGACTATGTCTTGTTCTGTTTGGTTCTGTTCTGTTTTATTTTAATGTTTAATTTTGTGCGCTGGTCCATGACTGTAATAAAGATTGATCTGATCTTGATCTGATTCCTTTATTCATATTATATTTGCATTGTTCTACTACTTTTATGAAAAAACACAGAGAACTGCATTTTAAAATACGGTGCTGAATGTTGGGAAATGTTAATCCCTTGTTTATGTGGTTACAACTTCCAGGAAGAGGAACAAATTGACTAAGTAATTTAAACATGTCATAGCATGCTAGATTTGACTAACATACTATTTCAGCCAATAGTCATTTGATGTTTGCCAAGCTAATCATAGGTGTGAATCTTACTTTGAAAACTGAATTAAAGCAGGATATTTCATGAAATAGCCATTTATTTCCAAACCATGTCTTTAGCCAGTGCACACTTCTACTATGAATATCCTTCTCTTGCTTTTACTATATATTTTATGTATCATTATAAAATGCAGGTGGTACATTATAGTATTATTGTATAAATTATTAACACTCTGATTTAGATAACTTAAGACTTCTTTTTTTAAAAAAGGGGGAGGGAAGTCTTATGAACTATGATTTCAAAAATATTGATGTTGATAAGCATAAAGTTGCTTAAATTATACATCTAGAGCTGAGTGTAGCATTTGTTTGTACTAGGAAAGCACCTTATTTCAGTAACTACAAGCAGCATATCCAACATTCAGATGTTTATAAAAAGCATTTGTGTTAAATAAACCATTGATTTTAACTGTTAAAAAAATCCATTTTAAAAACAGTTATCCAGCCTTCAGGGATTAATGATCTGTTTCCCAAGCATTCATTTCTCTGATTGTTCAAATACAGGTTTTCATACTTACAATGCAGCTCATCAGATCCATCACGACAATCAAACTTTCCATCACAGACTTGTCCTTTTACAATGCATTTGCTGTTATCCGAGCAGGCTTGAAAAGGCTCTGAGCATTTTATGGCTTTGATGCACACAGTATCGCGTTCTAAAATGTACCCAGTGGTGCACCGGCAGCTTCGTCCTTGTGGATTTGGTAAACAGATCTGACTACATCCTCCACTCTTTTCTGAACAACCATTTCTACCTAGAAGCCACAAGACAAAAATGAATTGCCTCGGTTCTATTTCCCATGCATAATATGGTGCAATAAGGAAGCATCCACCTGGCAACCTGCCTGGGGCTGTGTGGACTTGGGCAGATATTTCTGACATCATTTCAACACCTAGAACTAGTCAATAAATGATAGGTACTGTTTTTTCCAGAAGGGTCTCACTTAGCCTACACCTAGGAGGGAGAGAGGTTCTCAATAAAAGCAATGGCGATCCTATCCTTGTTCAGGATTGATGCTCAGAAAACATCGGATTTTTTCTATGCTTAAAATTTGTGCTATACCAAAAGGGTTTCAAATGTTATCCTTCATTGTAGTCCCCCTGTGATTCCTTCACAGTTATAGTGAACTTTACCTTGTTGGTTTATTTTGCTGTAGATCTTTATATCCACAAGTTTCTGGTTTATTTGAAACCACCGATTTCCTGTCGCTTCCAGCTGACTATACCACACCTTCATTACATCTGTTAGGAATAAAGTTAATCAGACTTGGAGAAAATATTTTACTGCCTACACAGGGTATTACTATCAATTTACAAGACATTACAAGATATTGTTAAATTCATAACACCGTTGTTAAGTGAATCTGGTTTCCCCACTGACTTTGCTTGTCAGAAGTTCGCAAAAGATGATCATGTGACTCCAGGACACTGCAAAATACGAGTCAGTTATCAAGTGTTTGAATTTTGATCACTATGGGAAGGCTGCAAGTGTAAAAAACGGTCATATATCACTTTTTTCAATGCCATTGTATCTTTGAACAATAATCACTAAAAGAATTGTTGCAAGTTGAGGGTTACCTGTATATAACACATAACAGTCTAATAACTAGACTGATCATTGTGTGAATACTTGCCAATAATGTAGGTTGGAAGCAGGTTTTGAATCAGAACTTGCAAAATATTTGTTTCTCAAACATTGACTTAAAAACTTGACACCAGATTCCCTTGATTCTATATATCATTGTTCTGAGTCAAGTAAATGACACAAGCGACACACTATTTAATATATTATGATCTGTGACATAGAACTTTCTCTTTCCTTGAGAATGTCCTATAGGAGCTGTGTAGTTCAAGCCTGCTTACGATTGCGTGCTGCAGTTGTCCAGAACATCATTTCATCCCCTACGGTGAAGAGTGTAAGGCCTTGTATTCCTCTCCGAATGACTCTGTGCCCAGAGCCATCTAGATGAATGCTTTCCACGGAACCTTTTGCTACAGGAAACAGAAAAGTCAGAAAAGTACGGTAATACAACAAGAAAAAGGAATTGCACATGTCTCTATTAATTACATGTTTTATATACTATCCATTATGGCCCATGGGACTCTGGGAAGTTTACAGAACAGAAAAGAGGAGTGAACAACAAGTCAATTCAATAGGTAGCCTGCACATAATTAATCCAGAAGACAGCTCTGTAAAAAAGCAGAGATGATGACTCCAGCAAAATGAAAAGTCAACAAGTAAACTGACTCTTCAATAATTCTTCTCTGGACAAGGAGAGGACTTGAGATCAACCACAAGTACTCCAGATGTTTGATTCTCATGAAGAGACAGCAATTCGGAGATCTCCAGTGGGTTTAAAGCTCTGAAAGATGAAGGAATTGCTCAAACCATGGCTAGTACCTTTGAAAGGACACATTCACGTATTTCCTTTCTAATCATATTTGGAAATTGCTTGTTAACTTCTTTTCAGCTATTAGGAATATTTGGATCGACAAGTTTTACAGCAGTGGATGAGTTTTCTTCAATTCTTAGTAAAATAAATTACAAGTTTAAGATCTTTTTAAAAATGGGAATAAACTGCAAAATTATGATTAACATTTTGATTTTTGGAAAGTTACAAGTGGACTAAATGAAAAAACAAGTGGACCGAAATCTTGAATAAGATTTTTGAATAAGTTACAAAGAATAATTCCCATTGGAACGTGATTTTTGTTTTAAATTTAAAAAAAGAAAAGACTTCAAAAACTGGACACTAGAGGGAATGAGAAAGAACTAAGGCTGCAATGAAAGGAAAGGACAACTCAGATTTTCAATTAATGAATGAAACAAAATATTTGAACATTGACATATTGAAGGGCATTTTTGAACAATGTACTCAGAAGAGTGTCTGCTTCTATAGACAGATTGTGCATAAGATATGATATGGAAGATGAACATTTTCTACCTGATATGATCAAGACTGAATAGAAAGCGGATTTAAAAATTGTCTTAATAATCAGAAGAGATAATTAACAATAACAAACCAAAAGAGTGAAGTGTATAATGTTGGATTAACAAAAGGCTTGCTAAAGTTTTGTTCCTTTATGAAAAGGGACAAAGAAAAAATGAAATCAAGTCAGACATATTTTGAAAGGACTAAAGATCAAGACTATTTAGAAGGAAACTAAAATTGGTTTATTTGACCAAAATTAAAATAGATTATCTCCGATAACCCTTAATGAACTTTCTCTTAATCAAGACTGAAATGATATTTTGTTTATAGATAAGAGATGAGATATGTGAAGAACACAAATGTATAGTATAAATAGTGTAGTGAGAAGTTGTTTTTTATATATTTTTTCTTTACTGTATTTCTTTTCTATTTTTTCTTTTCTCCCTCTTTTTTCCAGTTTCTACATTTATTATTCACTAGTTTCCCTCCAGTTTGTATTAGTTTTTACTATTGTAATTATAATTCTTAATAAAATTACTATTAAAAAGAACATGTACTAGTCTAGGAATATGACCAATTCTTTCATATGCTAGCAAAGTAAGCTGAACTCAGAGAATTTGGTCAACACATTAGACTGTTTACCTTGGTCAGCCCAATAGAGCAGAGTGCCAGCATCAACTATTGTTAAACCAACAGGAACCAGGGATCTCTTCCAGAGTATTCTCCGCCTACTCCCATCCATAGCAGCACATTCTATCGTGGGCTCAGGTATGCCATGTTGATCACCTAAATCCACAATGCACATCGATGCAGTTGGGGGATGCACCACCACGATGGTTGGGTTGTAAAGAAAATCACTAAGTACCACATGTCTATATCTGCCTTCTGATGCTGCCACTTGGATCGACGTATATTTACTGTCAATCCAATAGATGTTGGCACTTAACCAGTCAAGTGCAAGTGATATCACAGTGCCCTCAACTGATAGAATCTTCTTCAAAGAAGCTCTTCCAGCATCTTTAATAGCCAGGACTTTTATGGAGTCATCATTTAAGTCTGAGAAGTACAATGCAGCACTGCGTACAGAGTAGTCTGCAGCTATCAGGTGAGTTACATTAATCAAGGGGAGATTGCTGTGCTCAGGAAGAGCCGTCTGTCCAGCTGTAGAAGGCAGTTTCTTCAGGTAAACCTAGAGTTCAATATTAGAAACAACATTAATGATAAGTTCAGCTTACAAGAGGCTACAACATTCAGCAATTTATACTAAGACAATTCTATCATAGGAGAACACTAGGGGCTGCTGAAGCCCATAGAGCTTTTGCTACTTGAGCTATGCTAAATGAAAATACTGTGCAACGGCTTCCACTTATCTCTGTAACACTTGGCTACAGGGGGTAAAGTAAAGTAACACTTTCCAACAAAATTTCAATGAGAAAAAAAAGTGGCTAACTTGACTGAGTCACTTGTTGACAAAGGTGTGTGTCATTTTTCAGGAGAGCTCTGGAAGAATTAACATGCAGTCAACGGCATTTACTTAATACTAAGACAAACTCAAGTGAAAGCTGTTAGGTATACGCAGAGCTTCCTTGGTTGCAAGGACAGTGCAAATAGAGAAGGCAGTGTGCAAGGATGAAGCGATGAACTCAGTGTCTCACACACACACAGAATATAAAGGGTATAAAAGGTCTTTGTTTGTTTGTTTGTTTTAATTTTTATACCGCCCTTCTCCCCGAAGGGACCCAGGGCGGTGTACAGCCCTTTAAAAACACCTAAGACATACAAAGACATTTTAAGAAAAAAATTAAAATAATGTAAATTCGATGACTAAATTTAAAAAACCTCAATATAAAACTGATTTGAACCAAATCTAAAATTTAAAATATTTAAAATTAATAACAGATTTCGGGACGGAAGAGGTGTAATTAGGCCAGACCGGCCTGGATAAAAAGATGAGTTTTTAAGGCACGGCGGAAAGCATGGAAGTCTGGGATAGTACAAATCTCTGGGGGGAGGTCGTTCCAGAGAATGGGAGCCGCCACAGAGAAGGCTCTCCCCCTGGGGGTCGCCAGTCGGCATTATCTGGCTGATGGCACCCTGAGGAGGCCCTCTCTGTGGGAGTGTACCGGTTGGTGGGAGGTATTTGCTTGCAGAATGCGGTCCTGTAGATAACCGGGTCCTAAGCCATGTACTTTATATACAGGATATAGGCACAGTCCAATCTTCAAAGTTAGTTAACAGTCCAATGGTCATAGACAGTCAAGCATTCAATGGAGCATACACTAACCAGGATAATCAGGTACCTAAACAGCAACTCAGGAACGTAGGAACATCAATGGAGAGAGAGAGCTGCTTTCTGACTTCCTGCTTTATAGCAAACAGAATCCTAGTCTTAGTGATTGCCATGACTCATCATGGTCTACTTCCATATATGGTAAACCAACTGTAAGGTCTCTTAAAGCAACCATAACACAGTCTCTTCTTAAAAGCCTCAAGTCTTGGAGCAACCAAAACATCTGAAGGCAAGCTGTTCCACTGGTTAATTGTTCTCACTGTCTCAGGAAATTTCTCCTTAGTTCTAGGTTGTTTTTCTCCTTGATTAGTTTCCATCCATTGCTTCTTATCCCACCTTCAGGTGCTTTGGAGAATAGGTTGACGCTCTCTTCTCTGTGGCAGCAAATCCATGATTTGCTACAGATCCATGGAGGCTACTATAATGTCTCCCCACTGACTTCTAAACATACCTCTGAAACTTATCTTTCCCAAGTTAATCCTTCCTGGCTTATTATCTTGGCGGCGGGTTTATATAAACTAACATTAATGAATAGTCACGGTGAAACCTCTCCTTTGCTTCAGTATAGCAAGGTCATAAAAATATACAGTGAAGTCCTGGATCTCCAAACTATACATACAGATTCTTTGAACTAAAAGTTCAAAGCAGCGTCCATGAACTGTTGGCACTGCCTGGAAATACATCTAAATAAAATATTTCTCAGTGTTAACAGAAACATACACAATAATATTCATTTAAGCTCTAATGTGTTCTTGGATTAAATAAATAAAATGCATTTAAAGAATGAAAATGTGGAAATATGTTGTGTTTGTTTCTCCTTATCTTCTCCTGATCATCTTGAATTATTGTATTGATTCAAGAAGACTTCTGGAATCAATACAATGATTCAATGATTGTGGGCGCTCCATTGTTAGTTTCTCTAACAACTGCATGCTACATTAAATACATTTATACATAGTATATTCTCAGCCTTACTAATGCCCAATAAGCCCCCTAACTTAAAATTTTAAAAAAATAAAGAATGGGGATTCTTAAGAGGACTCTGAGTAATTTCTGGAAATGTGAAAACTGAAAAGGAATAAAAAAAAAAGGAAAGTTAAGCTTTATGGACATCTATGGAGATTCTCAGTCATCCAGTTCATGGTTGCCCCCAAAGGTGCTTTTTCCAAGAGGCAACTAGACTTATTTTTCTTTGAAAACATTTCACATCTCTTCCAAGAAGCTTCTCCAGCTCTGACTGTGTGGTGAGGAATGGAAGGATTTAAGGAATATCTGTTTGCAAGGAGTATAAATCCTTCCATTCCCCACCGCACAGTCAGAGCTGAAGAAGCTTCTTGGGTGAGAAGCGAAATATCTTCAAAGAGTAATTCTCTTGTAAAAGCACTTTGGGGACTTTATGGACATCCTTTACAAGTGGAACGTGTGTCCAGATGGCATCATCAGCTCTAAGACTGTCT
>JANHFO010008787.1:20560-30988 GCA_032468095.1 Pareas carinatus | reverse complement strand
AGGGCATGGCAGATGGCTCCCACCCTCTACAAGGCTTAAGAGAGTTGGCTATCAAATAGTTGTTAGTTCCAGCAACTGTTTGATTGTGACTTCTGCTTTGGATTTCTCACTTTGGTGTAAACTCTTGATTCCTGACTCCACATTTCTTTGACTTTGAACTTCGGCTTAACCCTGAATCAGCATTCTTTTGACTTCTGACTCTGGCTTGAACTCTGTTTGTCATCTCTGTGTTCCTGACCCCAGCCTGGCTTCTGAATCTGCATTCCTATTTGATCCAGTTTGGACTTAGTACATTTCTGGCTTTTGACCACCAGCCTGGACATTGACTATCATTTAGAGGCCAGGGTAAGGAAACTATTAACCCTTTCCTGACTCATTGCTCCATCTGACCCCTCTGCCCAGACAGAGAAGTGAATAGAGCACACAGACCGGGCGTGGGGGTGGAATCCTGTGCTGATTGTATAGTATCTGATGTTATTTTGCCTAGTTTCACCTGCTGCTTCCTGTCTGTTAGAAAGCTTATAATCCATTTGTAGTTGTGGGCAGGCATGACTAGCTAGATCAGTTTGGTTAGAAGAATGTCTGGAATGATGATATTGAATGCTGAGCTGAAGACTACAAAAAAGACCCTTGCGTAGGCCCTTGGAGATTCAAAATGTTGAAGTATGTAATGTAGAAAAATATTAGCAACATCATATGTTGATCTATTTGCTCAGCAAGCAAATTGCAAGGGGTCTGGCTGTCAGAGCAACTGGTTTGTAGTCATTCAGTACCTTGATGGAGGATATCTTCAGCACTGGGATGATAGTAGAGTGTTTGAAGCAAGAAAGAATATAGGATACCTCTAGTGATTTTTTAAAGATGCGGGTGAAAATTGGGATCAGTTGGTTAGCACAAGCCTTCAAGGAAGAAGGAGTTACCTTGTCTGGGCCTGGTGTTTTTTCAGTCTTTTGTCCATGAAATATGTCTCACACAGTCTTTTCTGTGATCAGCAGAGGAAGGTTATGCAAAGGAATGGGGTCAGTTGTGGGAGACCTAATTGTTGTTGGTGTATCTGGGGTGAAGGTGGTAGTGATAGTTGACAGTGGCTTCTTCTCAAACCTACAGTAAAATGTATTCAGGTCATCTGCAGTTGTCGATTCCCTTCAGCATGGGATGCAGGTTTGCTGTAACCAGTGATATTTTTAAGAATTTTCCACATACCTGCTGGTTCATTCAATGCGATCTGATTGCTTAGCTTTTCAGAGTAGCTTCTTTTTTCTGCTCTGATCTGCCTTGTTAATACATTTCTGCCCTGATTGTACAGCATTCTATCTCCCTTCCTGTAGGCTTCTTCTTTGGCACGGCATAACTTCTTAAGTTAAGCTATGAACCAGGGTTTATTGTTACTGTGTATTCTAAGGTTTCTGGTCAGCACACATAGATCTTCACAAAAACTAACATATGATGTAACATATCTATAAGTTCATCCAAGTCTGCAGAGGTAGCTTCAAAAATGTTCCAATCTGTGCAAGCAAGGCAAGCTTTAACTTTGCCTCCTCAGTTCAAGACTTCACTGATTTAATTGTTGGCTTTATGGTTTGAAGTCTTTGCCTATAAGCAGGTATGAGATTAATCATACAGTGATCAATGTCCTACAGATGCTCGTGGTAAGGACCAACAAGCATTTTTAATGTTGTGTATGTTAGATATAAGCAGAGCTTCCTTGGTTGCAAGGACAGTGCAAATATAGAAGGCAGTGTGCAAGGATGAAAAAATGAACTCAGTGTTTCTCTCACACACAGAGAATATAAAGGGTATAAAAGGTCTTTATATACAGGATATAGGCACAGCCCAATCTTCAAAGTCAGTCAACAGTCCAATGGTTCTACACGGTCAAGCATTCAATAGAGCATACACTAATCAGGATAATCAGGTATCTAAACAGCAACTCTGAAACCTAGGAACATCAATGGAGAGAGAGTAATGCTCTCTGAATTCCTGCTTATATAATCAGCATCCTGGTCTTAGTAATTGCCATGACTCATCATGATCTACTTCCATATATGGTAAACCAACTGTTAGGGCTCTTAAAGCAATCATAACAAAAGCCACTTTGCTATGCCAGCCAGTTAAAGAGATATAAGAAGGCCACTGGCTTGCAGTTATTCTCTTTATTATCCAATTGAAAGCAATACCTGTGTAACATTTGTCTGTGCAACCAGTAACATGAATGGTGACTCCCGTAATGGAATGCAAGTCTTTCCATCACTTGAAAGCACAAATTCAAGTGGGCAATGGCAGCTTCCTATTTTGCTGGGGCTTAAGAGGCACAAATATGAACATCCAACTTCTACACATGGATTAGGGGCTGCTGGCTGCAGAACCTCGTGCATCACCTGAAAACGAAATGTCAAGAGTGTGAGGAGGAGTTTCAAGGCATCTCTATTATGCAATGTATGTGTTCCTCCTCAAAAAGTATTAAAGGAATACACACTGTGTATATCATATCAGTGGGATTTGCAAAGTTTATACTTAATTGATAAAACTGGAAAGAAGGTTGTTTTCTTTTCCAGTTTTTGGCTCTACTTCACATGTTAATTCCTATGCAAGGGAATTTTTCATGAGTTTATCTTTCATATGCTGATTGATGAATTTGAGGACCAACCTACTTTAAGATCATAACATATTAGTCCAGTGAAAGTTCCTTCTTATTTAGCATGAGGGATACATTTAAGAATTGATTACTGTAAGCGTCTTCTATGCATGAAGGCACACATGGCTAAAGGTTGCTGTTATATCTGTTCAGCTAGCTACTTAGGTGCCATTAAGTCAGGCGCAAATCTTGTTAGGGCAGTGATGGCGAACCTATAGCAGGCGTGCAAGAGACGGCACTCAGAGCCCACTCTGTGGACATGAGCGCCGTCGCCCCAGCACAGAGTTTTTTTACTAGAGAGTCAGAGGGATGCAGGGTTCCCCTCAGCCTCTTCATGCACACCTGGGGACATTTCTGACATCACCCTCTGCTCAGCACCCCAATGGGAATGCTTCCTCCCTCCCCTGTCTGCAGTAAGGCGGACAGCGCCAAGTCTGTGGCAAAGTTAGAGAGAAGAGGAGCTAGGTTGGAGGGGAGTATAGTTCACAGCAGGCCACAGAAGTTGAGGTAGGCTGACAGAAGGCCAGCAGCAGGCCATGCTTAGGCTGCAGAAGCTGGGGCAGGCCTCTGGAAGTCCTTGCAGCAAGCTCAGGTAGGCCGTGGGGGCGGGCTGCAGGGGGTGCTGACTGGGGGGCACAGGAGGGTGCCAACGGCCACAGGGTAGGGTGCAGGGGGGGCACCAATGGCCACCGGGGGCACCAATGGCCACCGGGGGAGACGTATTGCCATGTTGGCACTTTGTGATACATAAGTGGTTTGGGGTTGCAGTTTGGGCACTCAGTCGCTAAAAGGCTCAGCATCACTGTGCTAGGGTAAATTCTAATCATCTCAATTCGTCTCCAGTAAAATGTCATTTAAATATCATTATTCTTCACAATTTTATATAAGCTTGCCATCACCTTTTTTCCCTATTATTATTGTTATTGTTATTATATTATCATTATTATTATTATTTAGACTTATATACCACTTAACAGTGCTTTACAGTACTCTCTAAGGGGTTTACACATTCAGTATATTGCCCCCAACAATCTTATGAGTCCAAGAAAACAAAACAGTGCCTTGCCTTCACTTCTTTGCCATCAAGTGTATGATCACTAAGCTTACTGGTTGACATTGCAACCAACAACTTTTTTTTTCATTTAACCCAATGAAGTTAGCTTGATCAAAAGAAACAAACCTGCTCTATTAATAGAGATAGTCTGAAATCTCTGAAATAAAAAGGGTTGAATGAAATAAGCTGAGTTCTATGAAAGGTCCCATTCATTTTTGAAATGAGGGATCCTGCTTCAAAATGACTAAGATTTATGAAGGATGTACAGTTATTGGAAACTGAGAAGATTGTTAATGCAGAGATTCGTTTTACCAAGATGATGATCATGAGAAATAGAAACTTAAGGATGGCCAAGACTATATACCAAAATAATTGCAAAATAACTAAATATTTACACGGTCCAGATGAAAGACCTAGTAATATTAATATAGCTTGCACTGTTCCTAACTGCTATCAGATAAACTTTATTTTAATAAGCCAGGACTCTTGCAAAAATCCCTAAGTTTGGAATTATTTTAATATTTTTAGGGCAACTAGTTTAGCAAGAAATATCTAAATCAGGAACTTCTTCTGGAATGAAGAAGTTGTATCGGGCTTTCTACCTTGAAGTACAGCTTAGCTGTAGTTTTCTTCTAACTTTCAATTAGGGCAGCAAATGATTGCTATGGCCAACATTAGTATTTCCTGTAAATGCCTTATTCTTGATCAAAATTCTATTATCAGTTACAATTTGAAGACCCAGACCAAATAAACTTGGCTTCACAGTTATTCATGCCAAGCTAGAGACATCCCCTTGGGAAAGTAAAATAAAAATAGACATTTGCTCCAGTGATTAACCTTTTTGTAATGTGTACTATTTATATAATACCTTTAGTCCATATGGTTGCCCATGACTCTTTAGGAGAACTGTTCTATTTTTGGCTGTCCTTTTGTCTATCTTCTGTACTATCCTCGTTTGCATGTCAGACCAATAGATGTAGTCTTCAAAGATACTCACTGAGAAGGGACTATGTATCTCAGCCAGCTGAAAAATCTGAGAGAGAAAATGTTGTTGTTTAAGAGATGCATCAGAGCTCAGGGACTGAAATCTTTTCAACTAAATATAAATATCTGGAAGTTTGACAATTCTCACATTTATTCCCACAGCTCTGGTTAGAGAAAGAGTTCTGAAACAATATAGAATGCTACCAAGAGAAGAGCAAGATTATCATATCATCAGAAATGACTCTTTCCTTTTAAAAAAAAACTTGAATAAATTCTTGCTCATTTCCAGCTTAGTCAAGTTTATGTACAGCAGGCAATACCTTCATATCACTACCATCCAAAAAGGCTGAGCCAACGCAGTGAAACTTATCATCAGACCAGACAATCCTCCAGCTCAAGAAGTCAATGGCTATGCTTGTGGGCCAACCAATTCCATCACCAATTAGCACTTCTTTATTACTTCCATCCATCCCTGCTTTCTCTATTTTGGATTCAGCGCCGATTTCACACCAGTACATAACTCTAGGAAAGGGAAAATGACATTATGTATTGTTATAGAATGGCATTTGATCACTACAGCTTACAGTGCTTTCTAGAAGTTTTTTGACCACCAAGTTGGATGGCTTTCATTATACATCTTCTTTAGGGTACCAGACAAGGTATCCCACTCCTATTTCAGATGATTTCAATCTAGGGCAGTGATGGTGAACTTTTTAGATACCAAGTGCACGGACAAATTGCAGCTAATGAGTCATGGTTCATGACATCATTGCCTGGCGCCGCTACTCCTTTCTGAGCATGCTCAGCTCTGGGGCAATGCTGGGGTAACTTGGCTCGAGTGCCGACAGAGAGGACTCTGTGTGCCCGTTGTGGCACGCGTGCCATAGGTTCGCCAACACTGATCTAGGGGAACATTAGCATCAGAATTCTTTTGGCTAATGTCTCTTCATTTGAATCCTACTTTCTTTGGAATTTGAAGTTAGATCACCACTATCTATCTAACCAGTCATGTGTCAGATCTACAGTTTCAGCACAATTATGGCATCGTACACCTTAGCTCCCATTAAGCACGGAGGCTGGGGGAGTGAGCGCTACCCTGTTAAAGTTCAATACGTCTGGGATCTAGATTGAGGAAAGCAGCCCTTCAGACCATGAGTGCCATATTATTTGCATTTATATAGTATCAGAGCCAAACTAAATAAGATTTTATTTACCATTTTGCATCCATGCCCTTTCAAAATTTCTGATAATCTGTGTGAAGTCTTCGTTTTGAAACGCCATTCCATTCCCAAGCTAGAGGTCATTTCTAACAGATGTGCATAATATAATTTGTGTGTTTGTTTGTGTGTGTGTGTGCACATGTGTGTTTATTTCTGCAGCTAAGAGTAAGCAAGGCCACTTACAAAGGTTAAGGCAAAATTCAAGAGCTTCGAGCGGTGCAACGTGGCATCAGAGACTCTCATTTAGTCCTCTCACCAATAAAGGAGAACAGCAAGGAACCATTTAAACAGAAACAAGGATTCAAGAAAAACTCCGGGAAACGTATTACTTTTTTAAATGTAAACTTTAAAACCTGAAACAATACCAGACCAGATTGGCACAGCAGGATGAGTATGTATTAAACTGGCTTGGAGGTTTAAATGACAGCCCTCATGTGGAAAGAGAGGGAATTCTGCAACCCTGGGCTTGTGCTTCTGATCCAGCTAATATCCAACCAATGAAGCATCCTAAAAATGCATCCTTTCTGACTCTTAACTGATAAACAGGAAGATTTGGGACAAGGCACTCTATCAGGCGTGCTGACTTAAAGCACACCGTGCTTTATATTACAAGTTTCAGGAAATCTGCCTGAAAGCAAACTGGCAGCCAGTGTGTGCCTTCAAAATAGGTATGCAATGCTTGTTAATTCTATGTGGCAGCCTCCTCCCATCTGTAACAGCATCTTACACTCATTTCAACTTCTGGTGAACCTCACTGTATAGAGCTCCCCAAAAACCTGCCTTGGGGTCACCAGTGCATGGATGACTGGGGTTAGGCTATCTCTGTCCCGCCATAGCTAGCAAATTAGGTGGAGCAGGAGAAAGGCGTTCCCTCATAGCGAAAGCTCGAATCATATATCGGCTCTTTTGGGACTGGGAGACGGCACCCAGTCCCAAGCGGGCAATTCCATCTTGTCCACAAAACAACCCTTCAGGATTCAACTTCAGCTTAGCATTTCTCATCTATCCCATCATATTCGAGCATTAACAAGGCTTGCACAGCTTCACCTGATGTCAAGGGAATTTAAGCTGAGCATCATCCACCTAATGATAAAACTGTTGCAAGACTGAATAGCCCTAGGAGAAGAATGGAATACCTTTAATAAAGGAACTGCCAACATATGCTCATCCAGTGCTTTTATGGTACACGGCCTAATGAATAGGCAGTAGAACAATTGTACATAGCCATACCAAAGAAATTTCATGATCAGGATATCCAAAGCTGTGAACCATCTTGCCTTCGGTTTTTATATTTTGTATCTACCATTGTTAATATTTGAATATTTATTACTTTTATTATAATTGCTCAGAATCACTTTGCAGAGTGAGATGGACAGTATATAAATTTAATAAATAATAAATCAAGCCAAACCAATAAGGCTGTTCTCCTAATTTCTTCTATTTGCCTTATAATTCAATCCCATAATTGGAAAGACCTGACGACACGTTAACACCAGCCCAACGTTTCCTTCAAGAGTACTTGATACTGTACAGTCAGCCACCCTCTGAAACATTTCCCCTAAATTTCCTAAAGTGTTAGTGACTTAATAATGGTGGATAACTGTGGATGGAGGTCACCTCTCCACCTCGTTTTTGAGATACATTTCTAGTTCTTCTGAACTATTCCAACAAGCCCAAACTTTGCACAAACAAAATATAAAAAGCTTACCCATCCAGTGGGTGGAGAGCTAATGACCGTGGTTGTTCCAGATCATCAAGAACCACGGTATAGACAGTATTTCCCTTCCAAGTACTGTTTAACCATGTAGCCAGGATCTGTCCTGAGGTACCATCCGTCCAATAAAGATTCCTCCCTAACCAGTCCACTGCTATACTGTCAGATTTGATGCCTGAAATCAGATGTTTGAAATGACAGAAATGAACCTATGCAAATTTCCAGCCTGTCACAAACTCTAGGTCACAAGGCCAAAAAAGAAAGATTCCCCCCCCCCGCAATTTAACTATGTTGCATTCCAACTGTCATGATAAGCAAACGTATTTTTGCTTTTATCTGCTGATCTCTGGTGATCAACAGTCTGTTGCTAAGATGTGCAAATATTTGAACAGGAAATATCAGCCAACAGCTCCTATTTAGCAAGCAGTATTTCATTGCAAATTATTCTTTTTAAACAACCATATAATAGAAAACCATCCTGTTCAGAGGTTTTAATGTGGAGCGCCTCTGGTTTAATGCTGAACAGTTAGGATTCAGTTGCAGATAGATTGCTCACTGTTAACAGTGCTTGAAATCCATCTTCTTCTCAGACAATCTTCAAAATATGCATACTTGACCAATTATCATAAAAGGATGTTTTAAAATACCTAGAGATCCCTCACATTCAGGACCTAACCTGCTTCAACTCCTTTCCTTGAGATGTGGCTACAAAGCATTGCTTGCCAAAAAAACTAGACACAGAGAGCTTTTTTCCTCATGCCATCAGTATGCTGAACACTTGATTTCCACAGCTTATGCTTTATGTCTGAGTATATTACCCATGTAGTATAATTATATTGCTTTTATCCTTCTCATATGTTCCATTACCTTCTCTATTGGTATCATTATTCTTATCTTTTATTATTATGATTATTATTACTTAGTTGTTTTGCATGTACACCAAGGGCTTGGTCACCAGAGACAAATTGCTTGTGTGGTCAATTACACTTGGTCAATATTCTATTACTGTTCCTTTGTATTAGTGTACACTGAAGGAGCCTCTACATTTATAGACCAAAAGCAGCAGATTTCAACCATCATGAACTCTGTAGCAAGGGATTCTTGGCTGTCTGAGCAATTGTCGCCAGATGACACATAATCTTCCTTTGCAGTTCATGAAGGAGTTTGCTAAGGTAGGATAACCTGTGATGTGTAACTTTGTCAACTTATATGTTTTCTTTCCCTGAGGAATTTAATGAAATATTTCCATCCATTAATCAGCTAAAACTTGCAGGCAGGATTAGATTTGTGAACCCACCTGGTATTGCTGTTTCTCAAAGTTATTTTATTATACGGTTAAAAATATCAGTTTAGAAATAAGAACATTCAATTTTCCCTTGGTTTTTTCCTTTTAAATATAAGTGGATTTGAATTTCACCTTGCCTCGGGTGAACCTATGAAGTTTCCTAACCGTGTGAGTGTGTGAGTCGGCTTCAACAGACAAATACGGTATGAGTTCTATCAACAGTTTAACTTGTCAAAGTTACAATTAAAATTAATTTTGTCCTAAGCCACTAATTTTTTTAAAACTGCCCAAACATCTGAAAATATATTAAGACCAACCTTTTATTACAGTTCCCTTTTCCTTGGTTTTCATATCAATCCACTTAATGCTTTCTGCATTGAGATTCATCCAAAAGACTGTCTGTGATACAAAATCATAGTCAATGGAAAAGATAACGGCGTCCTGATCAACTCTCAAGATAACATCCTCTTTCATGGTCCTTAATCCGAATAAGAGTAGGTCAAACTGAACTGCAACTAGCAGTGATGGTTCGGAACCTATGGCAAAGACAAAAATAGTTACTTTCCATGCAAAATATGTATAGATTACAACACCCAACTATGTAAATTATTATGGGAGAAGACGTAGGAAGATGCTTCAACGAGTTGTCATTTCATGAGTGATGATGTTCCTTCTTCCACTCTATTCAAATTTAGACACAACAAATATACACACAAAACAGAAAGATTCCAAAACCATTTGAGACAAACTTTCAAAATATTTCACTACAGGCCAGATGGTGGGTTATCTTGTATTTGCTGATAAGAACAGAGGCTATTAACCAAATAACAATCTGGATTGGAAGACCTCCAACATTGTTCTTGGAAAATGGGGAATGCCTTTGAAGATTAGCCTGAAATGACAATCCTAAAATTAAAACATGGGGGAAGCTGGGCAACTCCCAGGATTTCTGTTTTTTTCTTTTATGGGGAAACTCCTCTTACATTCAGGCTTGTCTTCTGTTTAAGATACTATTTTGCTCTAGGACAGTGGGCCCCCACCACCTTTTGGGCACTAGGGATCATTTTTTCCGCGGACTGAAGAGTGCGTGGTTTTGTGTGCTGCCTGCATCCCAGTTATAGGAAAAACTTGTTTCTGCTGAGGTTTCTGCAGATTAGATCGTTTGTGGGCCTAGGATTAGAAACGGCAATAGGATCCGAGTTTCTATATTTTTCTAGGGCAGAATATGAAATGACATAGAACCGAGGACCCGCTTTTCTTCCTAGCTTAGAATCAATATCTGTTTTGAACATTTCAAACTCAAAAATATTTTGCACATCTGTTAATATGGATGAACTTTGGAAATTCAAGTAGAATCACTGCAGAATCAGAACACTGAACAGCTATGAACCTTACCCAAAGCATTTATATTTCATTATAAATATATTGTTTTGATTTTGTTAAGATTCCCCCCCCCCCACTGAGCTAGTAGCTACAACCTAAGCAGGGAATGCAGCTTTTAGTCAGATGATATCACCATATAAGGCAGGGGTTTCT
>JANHFO010008787.1:9889-20460 GCA_032468095.1 Pareas carinatus | reverse complement strand
TTTAGACCTCGCCAGAACTTGGTATCTCCCCAAGGAAAGGAACTCTGACTGTTTGGGAAACTCTGATCTAAGAAATCTGAAGTCTTTGCCCACCTAAAGGTAAAGGTTTCCCTCGTCTAGTTGTATCCAACTCTATGGGGCAGTGCTCATCTCTGTTTTTTACCCAAAGCAGTCAGCATTGTCCGAAGACATTTCCATGGTCACGTGGACAGAATGACTATACGCCGTGGTGTACAGAATGCTCTTACCCTTCCATCAAAGTGGTGCCTGTTTATCTACTCGCACTGGCATTGTCTCAAACTGCTAGGTGGTCAGGAGCTGGGGCAGGTAACAAGAGCTCACCCCTTTGCGTAGTACTCGGGTCTCAGACCCAGGCTCCAGCTGAGCTATCAAACCCCCCATTCTTTGCCCACCTAACAGCTTCCATACCTCTCAATACATCCTCCACCTCAATAGTATGAAGCCAAAGGAAATTATTTGTAGGGCTTCTTACCCAGAAGGCAAAGTTTTCTGTTACATTTGTCTTCTCGCTCTTGTCCTTCCACTCTCTCCTTCACACTTTATATGTATATGTTTATTTTCTTGTATTCCCATTGTCTATTTTATCTCTTTCTACTTACTAGAATTATTTTGAGTTATTAGTAATTTTGATTGGGTTCTATAGCTCGGTCTGTCAAATTTCTCACTTTTATTTCCTTGTTTGTTTTCTAACCAAATGCAAAATTTTGACCAAGTCTGGTAAAAGTCCTTCGGGAGAAGGGCGGTATATAAGTCTAAACAAATAAATAAATAAATAATATTCAGATTCCTCTCTGTTTTTTAATCTCATTGTAAATCTATCTAGCTCTGTTACATTTGACTTCAAAAAAATAGTTGATGTGTTCACTTAATTTGAATCATATATATATAATCAGTGGTAAGCCAATCAGTGGATGTGAAGAATCTTACCAATTACTTTACATGTGTGGCCATCAGGCTCCAGTAAATATCCAGGATGGCATGTGCAGTAGTAACTGCCTTCTGTATTGACACAAGTCTGGCTACATTTATCAACTGGCAACTCTTTGCATTCATTGAGGTCTTTGCAAGAATGTCCATCACTTCTTAGTTTGAACCCCTCTGTGCAAGCGCATTTCTGAAAAATAGAAAACGGGCATTAGCTATATAAATTTCCACATACTTCTCTTTCTCTTCACCCCACACTCTAAGGTTTGCTGCTGGAAACACAGAGTCCTGTGGATTTACTTTGCAAGTAGGCAGTTCAGTAATACATTTGATTGCATTGCTTTCTCTCCTCTCCTCAAATTATTCTTACTACAGAATTTTTTACAAAGTTAAAAAAAAATACAAGTTTAAGGAAAAAGCAAAAGTGAAGATAGACACGAAAGGAAGGAAAACAAGGAAAGAGAAAAAGAACAAAAGATATAAAAAAGGGGCTTCCAATCTTCTTTGCAACAATTATAGATACATTTATGTTTTATCCTCTTACTCTAAGGCAGTGGTGTCTAACCTTGGCAACTTTAAGACAAGTTGGCTGGGGAATTCTGGGAGTTGAAGTCCACAGGTCTTAAGATCGCCAAGATTGGACACCCCTGCCGTAAGTTTACATCATGGCTCCCTTTTTCCAAATTCCACACTTTCAATCTGCTTGCATTGCTCGATGTTGTTTTTATGACTTGACAGTAACCATCTAGCCAGGATTATCTGTCAGTAATTGCTCTGAGTTCTTGTCAAACTGTGATTGTGCCATCTACAAGACAATTTTGCTCCCAAAGCTTTTGTTGGTCTCTTTTTTAATTGCCTCATATTTTTCCAAGTATCAGGGACTTTAACCCTTCTTTCCTTTGTACTGCTTGTTCAAAATATTTAAGTTGTGGTTTAGTTATCAACACTTCCCATAAATGTTTTCTTTTACCTAGTTTTAAATTATCGGTTCTCACAATTCAGGGTACTCTCAGAAATGGCTTCCAGAAACACAGTTTGAAAGCATTTCTTCTTTATGCAGCCAATCAAACTTTTAGCTATACATTACAACTGGGAAAACTATTGACTTGATCTTATATACCTTTGTTGCTATCAAGATGCCTCTGCACTTTAATACTTTGTCCAAATCTGTCATAATCTTCCCTCAAGTATTTCTCATTATCTCAAGGCTACAATCACTATCCATGTAAAATTTTTTAGCTTAAGATGATAAAGCTTGTCACTATAATAGTAAAGACGAGGCCATACTGTATTATTATTTGAGAGTAGCCATCTACTTTTCCTATTTTAAAAGAATTTTGGAATAGAGTCCAGGAAGTAGCAAACCTCCTTAACCCGTGTTTGCTTCTACAATACATTCAATTTAAAATATACATGTTATCTGTGAGAGGAAAAACCTCACAGAACATTGCTGGTGCTATTTGATTTATTGGTCTGAACAGTTTAAATGAACCAATCAGTGAACAAATCTCTGGCTCTGAGTCCCCCACCCCACTTTTCAGCATATAAGTGGCAAGAGAATTGCAGTCGTGCACCTCCCCTTCCTACACAGACCTTCCTACACAGACACCAAAAACAACTGAGTCACTGCCTTCCTCCTGAGAAATCTTACAGAAAAGCAGAGAGCCTCCCACTTCTAGGAAGATTAGGGCTAAGTGGACTTTACTAAGAGGAGAGTTGGTGCCTTTATGTAGGTTTTGTTTCTCCATGTGTTTTTAATTAAATAGAATACTCTTTCAAAGTCTCCTCTGGCAGTTTCTGTGCTTTAGTGCAATTGTGTGCGTATCGGACCACGATTCATTCGAACCTAAACCCCTCATCTTTCAACATTATCCATTTTAAAATAGTAACATCATCAACATTCTAATGCTGTCTTTACTTACAGGCCCACTAGGAGATTGGTAACAAACGTGAGTACACCAGTTTTGGCATGGCATGGCACAATAGCTGCCTTCATCCGTTCCATCTTGGCAATCAGATTTCCCATTGCAGACCAAAGTGTAATTGATACAAGTATCACCACACTGAAATTCATACCCATGGCATTTCCTGGGCTTACCTGGAATAGCAAAGAGAACTTTTGTTCTATAAACAAAATAGTTATTGAATGCAATGAAGCAAGCACAAGCCAAATTCAATATGTCTTTTCACTTAATTCATCTGGAATGTGGTAGGTAAGAAGAACATAAGTCAACAAAGAACTTGAAGAAAAATCTTTGTTATAGATATTGACAGAAGCAAGAATGCTCTATGCATAAAAACAGAAATATATCCTAATTCCCACAATGGAATTAGCTGGAAACTGGCTGGAAACTGATGGAATTAGCAGAGATGGCCAAATTAACTGCTTTAATCAAAGAAAAGGATACATCCAATGTTGCTTCTACTTGAAAGCTGCTTCTAGATTTTATGCTTGAGACAGAAAAAAATTAAAACTTTGACTTTGGGATTTACTGATTAGACAAGTTTGCTATAGAAATGGCTAGTGCATATTAAGTATGCAAAAGCAAAAAGTTGAGGCTGTAATGTTATTCTTATCCTACTATGCAGAAAAGAGTCAGAGGTTAATGCTTTTTTTTCTTTATCATACACTTCTCTCTGTTTCTTTTCCTCTTTTTCCACCATTTTCATTTTCGTTTATATTTTATACTTTGATAAGTTTAATAACATTATATTTAAAAAGGAGAACATGAGCTCAACAATGTGTCAAGCAGAAATGGAAATAAACTGTGGTGGCAGAAGGATGATGAAAATTAGGTGTCCTACCATCTCCTTAAATTTCAACTCCACAGGACACTAAACCAAACATTTAAAGACTAACATAGGACTGTTACGGTTGTAATTTGGCTCTTGTTTTGCAGAACTTAAAACAGACAGATCCCTCCCACCATTTGATTTAAAAAAAAACAAAACTATTGCACCAGCTGCCAGGATGAAGAATGTTTACATACATCCAAACTCATCAGTCCCGTCTCTGCAGTCCCGTTCATTATCACAATTCCATTGATCTGGGATGCATTCTAATGACTTGTGACACTCCCACTGATGGGCACCACATTGATTCTTTGGAAAGCCACAGTCCTGCAAAAATCAATCAATTCATCCATCAAGAATTGCTGTTGTATAGCAATGAAACATTTGAAATACTTGGAGACTAAGACTGGGGGTGCTATATTGCTGTAGAAAAAATGCTATCTCAGTCGTGATACTTTACAGCAACACAGAGAACTTAGGGGAGGTGCTGGTAGGAACTACTGAATGAAAAATTGTTTGGGGTGGGCAGGAGGCTGGTTGCTCCTGCCTTCTGGTTTGCTGAGAAGTCTACCTATACATAGTGTGCATCTTTAGAAAGAAGATCTGTAGCAGTTCAGATGCATTTGCTGACCATGAATGGAAATATGCTGTGTACTAGCAGCGACCGAATCTTTCAGTCTTGACCAGAGCTATACATCTTGAAAAGTATTAGGAAATAAACATCACACTTTTTTTCTTTTTATGACCCTGTAATCCCTTGTACTGGGGTGGAGTCGGGACAACAGATTGGAGCTGAGCATTTATTGGCTGGATGCCCTTCCTGATGCCTATGTGGAGTTCACAGCAGATATTTTCTATTTGTGCTGTGATAAAGAAACATCAGCTGCTGCCTAGGATTGAACTCTCAGCCTCCTCTGTATGAGGTGAGCGTCTTAATCTCTAGGCCACCAGGCCACTCAAGCACCGCATAATTAAGGTTACTCAATTCTTAATTAAGGCAGCAACTCCATTGCAGTTGCAGTAGCTTATTCCAACTGCTGAGTGGTTGAGATGGCACCATATTGTCCTGTTTACCCCAATAGGGCAGCTGGCTTCCTTTAGGGTTTTCACTGCTAAGATGCTGGTTAAATGGCCCACTTCTCGGTACAAGGAAACAGACACTAGCCATTTGTACCTGCTCATCTGACCCATCTCTGCAATCCGGAGCTCCATCACAGAGCCATTGCTTTAGGACGCATTCTCCGCTTTCATGGCACTTGACTTCATCTGCATAGCAGTGTACTTGTTTGGTGACTGGGCAGTCTTCTTCATCGGAATAGTCCTCGCAGTTATAGTTTCCATCACAGTGCAAGAAATAAGAAATACACTGGCCGCTTCTACACTGGAAGTGCAGGTCACCACATTTGATCTCAGCTGCAAGCAGAAAATAATATTTAACCTTCCCTTGTTTCAAGCCCTCCCTGAAAACCTAGACAGACAGCAAGATTCAATTACTGTAGTAAGTAACATTAGCTTTAAAAACTTTTGAGAGTTTATAAAAGGAATGCTTATTTACCTTACAGGGCAGAATAGTAATACATGCAGCAAAATATTTGTTATGTTTGGCCATGACATTGTAATGGCATGTTTAGAATTTTAAAAATTCATATTCTACCAGGGTAGATATTTTCAGTGAAGAGAATGGCCTCTTTACCAACTCATGAAGGAGACACAGAGAAGAAACATATGAATCAGGGAGACAAACTGAATTCTGAGAAACAGGGGGAAATGTAGTTGCCGAGATTGCTGTAGCCTTATCTCAACCTGTTTCAACAAAAGTTTAGTAAATAAATTCTAGAACAAACTGCGGAAGTGGTGCAGCCAGAAACTTGATGGAAAATTTTATGGGCTGTGAAATTTCAGAGTATTGAAAAAAAAATATTTACTGAGCCTAAATCATTACTAACATAAAATAAAAAATATTTATTATATTTATCTTGGAAAGCATACAAGAAACTGGGGATAGAGAATTGGAGTATCTCAAATAGCTTCATGTTTTTTGAAGTCTTTTAGGAATATTTTTAAAAGATGGAGTATCATTCTTTATAGGCTGGAAATAAAACACATTTGAAGAAATTTAGTGTGCATATTATATGGACTTATCCACTAGTAATTCTTCATTGGTTAGACATTATTACTATAGAATACTAGATTCTCAGAAGGAATTTACAGGATAAAGATACTAATATGGAAGCCAGGATGATGCAGTGGTTAAAAGCAGCACTTCCAAAAACTGGTTTAATGAAAATTGTCGATTCTTATAGTTAAATTAATTCTGTATCAAAGGAGAGGCAAGACCTCACAACATGATTATATGCAACTGTAGGGTAAAATTCAGTGTTTAAATATTGTATTACAAAATTGGAAGAAAATATATAACTTAAAATATATATAATTTCAATTTTAATATTTGAAAATCTCAGTAAAATACTAATAACTGGAACTTTGCACAATATGAAATTCAAAAATGAGTGAAATACGGTACATTTTCTTTATATTTATTAGTAATATAAATATAACAATCTAAACAGCAACATCTGCCATCATTATCAGGGAAACTGACATAAAGGGTTATCTTTCACATTCCTAACCAAATGGAAGTGCAAGTAAAACACTGAAAATATTTTATTTATTTGCCTCAAACCCCTAATGATTTAGCCAGGTAGCTTCAAATGTACTTCAAAGAGTTTCCTGTTTATTCCAGCTACAACTTGTCTAGAAAGCCAATAATCTGAAAATCAGTTGTTCCATCTTAGATAACTATCTTTCCTGCATTGGCTTACCACAGTTTGTTTCATCTGCCTTATCAAGGCAGTCCGCGTTTCCATCACATAACCAACTCTCAGGAATACAGCGAGTGTTGCTATCACAACGCAAAGCACAGAGGGGTGTTGGCATCCAGCAGTTAGATTCATCAGAGCCATCAGGGCAATGTTTTATCCCATCACACTTGTACTTCTCATTTATACATCTGTGGCCACTGTGGCACTGGAAGACTCCTTTAAGAGAGAGACACATTACAAACCCTATATTCAGGCATTTCTACTTATGTATTTGCAGGCTCCTTTTTTTCTATTAAACTGTTCTCAGTACAGACTATTTACAAAGCCAGTTGCCATATTTGGTAAGAGCAGGTTTTAATCTTTTAAGTAAGCCTGGCTCTGATGCAGAATTTAACCACATTTATCAAGGTTGTCTATTTCGTTGGGTTAAGAGTCGCTCTATCTGCTCTTAAAAGTGCATGAGATGCTTTGCTTTATTTAATTACTACCTGACTTGTGTCATTCCCCATTCAATAGACTTCTGGAAGCCCGCATGTAAATCCCCGAACAACAAGAAAAATGACCAAAAACAGTTGAAATTAACAATTAAAAAACACCAAGTAGTGAAGTAACAGATAACTCCCCCAAATATGTGGTGAAAAAGGACAATTCACATCATCTTCCTAGAAGCTAAACATGTGGGAACCGGGCCAACTACAAAGACCCCACTAATGCCTTGGGCAAGAGGGAATCCAAAGCATCCTTTTGAAGGTTAATTGCACACAATGGACAGATTCTACCCAGAAAAAAAAATGATTCCCACATACTCAAGTCAAAACTAGCATGTCGAATTGCATTTGAAACACACAGGCAGCCAATGCAGCACTTTATGCTCCAAGCCACCAACTGCAGGTAAAATGCCTCAGAACAAAACTGGTAAATGGCCATCTGTTAAGCCCACTTTGCTCAAATATTTGGTGTCCAAACTGTGATAGCTTAGTACCTGGCTTATTACAGAACAGGGAACAGTCCTCTTCATCGGACCCATCTGAACAATCTTTGTCCCCATCACAAATGTATTCATGGGGAACACACTCTTTTCCATTCTTGCAAAGTAATTCTGCCCATCCACAGACCAGAGGTGTCACGACTTTGGCCTTTGTAGTAGATGTAGAATGGAGAACAATAGACGTCATTGTTGTAGTCGATGTAGTCGATGTAGTCAATGTAGTTGATGTAGTCGATGTGGTCCTGGGCACGGTTGTCATTGATTTTGTCTGTGGAACTACTCTAGTCGTAGTGTGAGGCAATCTAACAGTTGGATTTGAGACAGGAACCATTTGCGTTGCAGCTAAAAAAGTTGAATTGCAGATAAAAAGGTTAATTTCACAGCTCTTCCTATATTTATATAGCACTGTAGTTCATGCACTTGATGATTTTCTTTTCTATAAGAAAAATGGACTAGTTGCCTAAAAACCCATGAAAGCCCAACTAAATGGGTCATATCATTCCATGAGTATTTCAATCCTCCTCAAAAGACTGAAAGGTGTTACAAGCCTTCACATTAGAATGAAGATGTTTTACCTGTGTAAAAGGGCCAATCATTAAAAAGAAAGAGAATCTGTGTTTTCTCTTATTGAAAATGTACTGTAGAACTGTAACATTACATCAGTATAAGGTAGGTTACATAAATGCACTGCATAACAAATAAATTAAGCAAAATCAAAACATATTTTACATACTAAGTGAAGACTGTCCTTGGATTTAGGATTGAGAACCAATTATCAAATCATGTTTGTAGTAGAGTTCTTCAGCACAGTGATAAGAGTTTTTAGCTATCAGTGTACAAAATTCTAATGATTACCAAATTATTACTCCTAAAAAGTTACTAAGGAAAAAGATCGTTCTTTGCATTCGCAAAGAGGCCGTTATGAAGCTATTTTCCATTCTTGCTTATATACTGAGGCCTAATCTGGTGTGGCGGTTAAAAATATCAGGGTAGAAATTGAGAGACCATGAGTTCTAGTTCTGTCTTAGGTACGGAAGCTGGCTGGCTGATTTTGAGCCTTGGCAATGATAAGCCACTTCTGAAAATCTTGCCAAAAAACCCTGCAATGACTTTTCCAGTCAGTTTCAGGTCTGACTTGAGAACAAAACCACCAAACAAGAAAGAAAATAACTAGTGTTTAAAGATAGCCAAATAGATTAAAAAGGCGCATTAACTTTTTGAACTATATTAGCAACTATATTAGTGCTGTTAGAAAGAGACAAATCACCAATATAAAGACCAGAGTCTTAAAACTTTGCTCAGTTCTTTTTGTCTAACCACAAACTTAGGTCTTTTCAGGGCAGAGTGCATGGAGCACTTCTTCCTATAAACTTTTGCTTCTGGTTCCCAGGTTGCATCTTACCTTGGTAGGGTGCTTCACCATGAAGTGGTGGTGCTGATCTGTACTGCTAGAACACTTATTAACACTGGACAACTGTTTTACACTACCTTTCATCTGCTGAGCACTTTCTAGTCAATTTGAGGCAAGCAGCAATACATTCCTTTTCAGTTCAGGTATGATTGCCCGCACTTGGATCTTGGCTCAACTTCGGGAGTATAATTTTTAATTGAGACTCAGAGGAACTGAGACCAAACCAAAGTGGTAGATTGCCTTATAATTTGATTGTGATTTCTTAAAATCTTCTCACAGTTCTATAAAGACGCTACTATCTTCCAGGGGTTACAAAGGACACAAAACCCAGGAATCTGGGAAACCAACCAAAGCCAAGGTCAACTCTAAGTATCTGCCAGTCTTCCTTGAGACATTCAGCTATGGACTAGTCCTGCAGAAATTGCCTTAGTGTATAGAAAGCCAACATGTCAATCTGCCCTCAATACAATCCACCTACTCTCAAACTGGAAGTCTCTCCTCAAGTAAAAATCCCTGCCTGGCCATCACTTACTATATACTGGTAAGGCAAGGGCTTCCCTGGAACTTGCTTACCACTTTTCAAATCTGTGTCAAATACGAACAGTGCCTTTTTTACATTAGCTACTTGTACAGTAGAGGCCTTCATTGACTTCCTGTTCCAGACCATAAGCGATGTGTCACTGAAATTCACCAGGTAAGGCTTATAAGCAGCTGCCACTCCATGGGTCAATACATGCTTCAGATTATATTTCCGGTTGGTGATGATATTCAGTACATTAATCTCTGTAACAACAAAAAGAGTGCAGAATCCCTTTGTGACAGGTAGAAGGAAATACTCCAGATGTATATCTTCTTTCAAAGCAATGAACTGAGAAGTCTAACTTTAAAGCCCAAAACAGTTGCAAGATCTAACATTTTCATATGAGCACTGCAATAAAGTGGTGTAGAAGTATCTACAGCAGCACTTCTCATCCATGGCAACTTTAAGGCATGTGGACTTAAGAATTCCCCAACCAGCATGTTGGGATGTGATGGGCTAAACCAGCAGTTCCCAAACTTTTTCAGTCCACCGCCCCCTTTGGTGTTACAAACTCATCCTCAGTGCCCCCCTCACCCTATAAGTAGCATTATTCGGAATAGCGGTTTGCACGACCCACTAAGGAAGATAGTAACAGTAAAATTCAAAACTTGCAACAATTCATTGCACATTTATTCAAAATCAATTTTTTAAAATCTTTTTAGTTAATGTTAATTCAACAAAATTTTTGAACATGGTCCAGTGATACCAGGTTTTCAAAGTCTGATAGACATTTATCAAGAACCTTAGTAACTAGTAACTTAGTAAATTCTGTAAAATTTAGTAACTACTTCACTGTTCAGTAAATTCTTAATGTGATGGATGGACTTGACGAAGTGATTCCGGTTTCCCAATGTCTGGTTTTAAGTCATTTAAATAGATACACGGAGAGGATGACACACACACACACACAGAGCGCTCTGGCACTTCGCTCCTCCCACCCCCGCCCGGACTCCTCTCTCACCCACAGCACGCACCTTGTTCTCTTGCTGCCAGAGTGCAGAGCTCCAGCGTGGGGAGGGGCTAAAAAGCTGA
>JANHFO010008784.1:263330-280370 GCA_032468095.1 Pareas carinatus | reverse complement strand
CCACCAGGGAGCAGGTTTCAGGCGTGGGAAGCAGAGCTAGCTTTCCCACGACCTGTTGCCTCCAGAACCGGAAGTCGAGTCGCATTGGCTACTTTTTAACTTCATGTCTTCCAATGCAACATCACACACAGAGACACACACAAAATACATTAGCCTCACCAAGACTATTTCCGAATGTAGCTTTCAGTGTGTCTTGTTCATCACAGCACCTAGATTCTGTTCGCATGCTTTGACAATCAGTCCATCTGTTATGTCTCTTTTGTTCCTTCTCCCTTTGAAAGGCTAAAAATGCAAACTTAATAAAGATGTGAAAGGTTCTACAACATGTCATTTTCACAGATGATGGAGGGAGGTCACTTCAACAACTGTCGTGTTCATTCCTCTTTTTCCTTGATGCATATTAAATCTTCTGAACTCAGTGCTGTGAGCATCACAAGTGTATTTACACCTCCACATGCTCTAATTCTTAAAGAGCACCAGCAGCAAGAATAACAGAATTCTGG
Organism: Pareas carinatus; assembly: GCA_032468095.1. Classification (NCBI taxonomy): domain Eukaryota; kingdom Metazoa; phylum Chordata; class Lepidosauria; order Squamata; family Pareidae; genus Pareas; species Pareas carinatus. The sequence continues at coordinate 279,867 of JANHFO010008784.1, read as the reverse complement.
AATTTCAGACTGTTACCATATCACAGTTTGAATTTGATTCAAGTCTCATCCCTTTCCCATTCAAAATAAACATATTTTAAAGTAAGTTACCCAAACATTGTGTATTTTTGTTTTTTTAAAAATATGTCTGTAGGTAGGACACATTAATGCTGAGGGTTGAAGAGAAGCATTCTTCTTGCTTTTAAAAAGATAATGTGCAAGCCAAAGGTCACTGGGAATTGTATTTTATGTTATTTTGTCTTCACTCACTCTTTAACTCAGTCCAAAATGAGAATACCATTCATTAAAATGTACAAAAGCAACTTACCAACAGTTAAACAAGTAAAAGTTACAGAATACTATAGTACAAAACTATAAAAAAGATCTCAAGCTTTATTTCTTTAATAACATAGGAAGCTTATTATACAGAATAACAATCTCAAACCAGATAGACACTGCAGTGCACTTTAACTCAAAGCTGGGATGAAGAAATATGTTTTGAGATGTTGCTGAAAGCTTAAATGTCTTGGCACAGAATCATTAAAATAGTTGCAAATAAGAGCTTATTTAATGCAGGACATTTGAATACCAATATTATTATAGGAGTAGATAGTGAAGAAGGAAAATGTATGTAAAAAGCTAACTGCATCACATTTGGATGTATTCTATTCTGATATTGGGGAATAAGGTCCTTGCAACTAAATACTTAACAGGAGCAAAGAATGTGGTTTTTACCTTGCAGTTCTACTAGCAAACAACAAGCAATGACATAATGTGAAACAAGGATTATGTCTATTCACAACTCTGGAGCTCAACAGGTAACTAACTCTGTCTTAGGAAAGGTCACTGTTTACAAATAAATGTCCCTTGAACCATTAGAAGTCATTTCAATATGTACTGGCAAAGTAGTTATTGGAACTAGAAATATCCCCAAATTGCAAGGCTATGGATGGGAAGTAACAAAATTACAAAACTATTTCCATGACATTGGTTCTACTGAAGGCATACGGACCTGCATTGTGTCTGTATAGTTCAGAAGATTCAGAGTTTCTGACACACCGGATAATTCACAGTCATTCCAAGTGATATACTATAAGGGTATGTTCTAAAAACAGGGAATGTCACTTGCACATCACAGCAGAAAATTACAGTCTACATTTCAGAAAACCTTGTGTACTATTACTATCATCTAATGAATGCATCTGCAACAGATAGTCGGTTCCTACATCATTACAGCCTTTATTAGTTATTAGAACTTAGAAGTGAGACAGCAAAGAAAGAAAATAGTTCTTCCTATACAAAATATCTGCTTAACTCATGTGTTGAAAATTGCCTATCTCAAACTGATTACATAAAATTCCAGACCAATGTTATGTACAGTGCTACATTTTTTTCCTGTTCTCAGTACTTTCCAGCAGGAGTGTACATCTGAAAATTTTTATCCATCTTTTCACTGTTGTTAGTAGAGGAGAGCTAAGTAAAAACTACCAATATTTGGGAATTTTAGAAAAAGTATATTTAAGTATGAGTGTACTGTCTTTTTTTAAAAGAGCTCTATTATGCTTAAGGTGAAAAAAGGTTCATTAGATTTATATTCCACCTTTCCTTCTGAAGCTGAAAGCAGTATGCAGAGAGTAATTTCTTCCCTTTTTTCTCAATTACAAAACTGAGGTAGGTAAGCTGGGCTGAGAGTGTGGTTGATTCAGAACCTCTGTGGCTGAGACTAGATTTGAACCTCTACTACCAGGTAATTTATACTATATAGAGTTGGGATATCCTATTTTTATACTTTACCGTGCTGCAATACAACCAAGAAACAGAACTTATTCCTAAAATCCAACCTTGATCCCAATTCTCATGATCTGTTAAGCACAATGCAAAGATGCCTTGCTAACCTTTTGTAAGATTTACACAGTTGAGTGGCACAGAGTGAAGTCTAAGAGTCTGATGCTTACTCAGTGCTAAATCTCCATCTAAAAGTAGCCCAGCCAACAGGTCTCTAAAACAGAAAAGGGTTATGGGATTGAGAAGGAAAGGCATTCAATCAATGCCTTTATCTCGTATTAAAACTATAAGGACAGCACCAGTCACTGCTTTTCCATTGACGCTGAATAGAGCCCCTGTCAGGGCAGTGCCCTGTATTTTGGCATACCTTCCTGTTGACTCAAAGACTGAAGGAATGAGCAAGAACCCAAAATCTCAATGCTATTATTTAGAAGTTTCACTTCAATCAAAAAGAAAAACAAGAATGAAAGCACATTAAGAGTTATAAACCTTACATTACTTTTCTATGAGAAACTCTCATATATATTCAGATAAAATATTCTACTCATGTAAGAGCTTGACCAACATTTATGCACTCAGAAGTATAGGTAGGACTGTAAGAGTTACTGAATATAGCTCTGTGCTTCTTTTACTTGGTTTCACAAATTATGCAGTGGTTAACTTGGTTTTGTTTATAGTTTTTTAGAGATGTGCAAAGGTTTTGAGGCCGCGAATAGTGGGTTTAGAATGAGAAAAGGGATGCTGCCATCAAGGGACTGCATCACACATATTGGTGAAGCTGGGATGCTTCGAGAGGTGGCTTTGGTGATTTGAAACTACAATAAGCTAGCGGTTTTATATACTTCCTGTCTCAAAATGGTTAAAAGGTTTTCTGCTATTTCTTGGCAATCACACTGCCAAAACTGTGCCATCTGAAAGGGCACAATAGAGGATGTAAAACATTTCAGGCAATATGTGACTCTGGAACTGCAAGCTGCACTTTCTAATCTGAGCTACTAGTCACTATTCAAAATTACATTGTTTTCTGTGATTAGGCAAAGCAAATTGCTAAATCATGCTTTAAACACAGTTCCATGGATTCAAAAAACAAGGGCAAAACAGTTGCAAAGAGCACAATAAAGCCAGAAATTGTGCTTGAGGGAGGGAAGAAGAGAGGGAAGAAACACCTAAGTAGTCAGGAGAGCTATATTCTACAACCAGTTCAAATAGGGATAGGAGCATGTGATGAGGAACTTTCAGCCCCCAATGCTATGATCTTGTCGCCAAACAGGGGCTTATGAAGGAGAGACCCTGGAGATCTCACATACTTTCTGGCTTATTCTCTTGGTGTTCATCTTAACAGAAGTCAGCTGCTTTCCCTTCTCACTGATTCAGGGTTTAGCAGTGAAGTGTTTAACATCTGGCCTGGCTATTATGAAAAAGAACATCCTGCTCTGCTTGGAGAAAACCAACCCTGGCAGTAAAAGGATGCAGACCTTTGAAAGCAGCCAAGATTTCCAACATCTGCCTTTATCTGCATCTAACACAAGGTTTCTCTCAGCTCACTAACAAAATGTGCTGCTATCCTGCTTACCTACTGGTATTTTTTGCATTATGCCCCTTAGTAAGAGCTGGGCTTGGATCTTCTTTGTGGGAAAAACTGCAGTATGCTGAGACCAAACAACCAAGGTCAGCAGACAACAGAAGTTTTGACAACTCCGGAAATGAAAAAGTAAACAAAAACTGCTTGAGCATTTAGGCTGTTCTTTTAAAAACAACCATAGCCAAGATTAAAGATGAAAATTAGCAGATTGAAAGCAAAAGAGACAAAAGGATGTTAATTGCTAATTGTCAAGATGGGCAAGACTTCACAAAGCTTAAGACTTTAGTGCTTGCAGTAAAATAATTACAGCTGAGTTTTCATTTTGAAGATTCTTCATTACTGGCAAAATGAAACCAAAACAACATGTATTAAAAACTTTTTATTTTTTTTTACTACTGTAGCATCAGAATCATAAAACTATTTATTTATTTAATCTGGCTTCCCGGTTCATAATAGTAACTCTGGGAGTATGAGCTAAAACAACAGCTACATGTAATGACCATGATGACTGAGGAAATAATATACCCCACTCATAAAAATTATATCAGTAGCAGAGTTCCCCATTCGTCTGACATAAACCACCTGACTTTTCTATGGTATAGCTATTCTTATTTTCTAATATTAAACTTGAATCATCCTCAACCATTGGTTCTTGGTTTATTTCAACAGAGAAGGACCTACCTCCTCTTGCTATTATGTCCTTTCTTAATCTTGAATTTTGTAGGAGAAAGATTTCCAGCTCCTTTAAACATTCCTCAAATGATGTCCCAAAGGTGCTTTTTCCAAAGGCAATTGGACTTTTTGTTTTTCCTTGGAGACGTTTCACTTCTCATCCAAGAAGCTTCTGAAGTGAAGAACAGAATGGAAGAAGCTTCTTGGATGAGAAGCAAAACAAATAAAGTCCAGTTGCCTTTTGAAAAAGCACCTTTGAGATAACCATGACCTGGATGACTGAGAATCTCTGTAGACATTCCTCAAAGCATTTGATTTCCAGACTTCTTACCATCCTGGTAGTTCTCTTCTAAACTTGTTCCAAATTCTTGTTTTAACTGCCCCATTTAAAATATGGTATCCAGAACTGGGCATAATACTCCAAGAGTGGACTAATCAGTACATGGTACGATGACACCATAAATTCTTGTGAAATGGACACAACGTTTCTGCTAATTTACTCCAATATTGCATCAGACTTTTCATCCGCTGTTTGATCATGTTCATGTGTGACTCATTAGTATCATATATGGTATCTTTCTCACTCACAATGCCACCAAACCAGATCTTGACAAATCTGTAATTAAGTATTGGATTCTTCCATTCCTTGGTGCAGGAACTTGGCACCACTGAAGATCGTCATTAGAGATGTTAGCCCAATATTGGAACTAGATAATTCTGAATTGTGAATTTGTCTTGTTAGGTATTAAACAATCTTCCCTGCTTGATGTCATCTACAAATTTGATAAGCATAAGCTTTATCATATTCTGTATGTTTTGTATTCAGATATTGAATAGGAATGAACACTTGATACTTTCTTCCAATGCAATGCAAAGCTATTTACAATAAGCTTTTGAATGCAGTTGTTCAATTCCATAGGACCACAACACCATCTAATTCATGCTTATTCTTCTTGTCCACAAGCATTTATCAAGACTTTATCAAGCACTTTATTTTGATTAAGGTATAGTAAATAGAAAACATTCTGAGTCTACCAAATTGCTTTGTTAGTAAAAGAGATAAGCCTATCTTCACAAACACATTTTAGTTCTCGATAATGTAGCAATCTTCTAAATGTTTAGGTATATGCTACTTGACAAACTGTTCTAGAACCTTAATATCCATAATACCTCTTCTTTCCTTTTTGAATATATTTTCCTCTTCTCCATGTTTTTTAGCACCTTATGGTTCTCTATTGCTTTCAAAGTTTAAATTCAGTGGTTCTGGGATAACTTCTATAACCATCTGATTTGCCTGGATCTGGACATTAGAAAATGTTTAAAGAAGCAAGATGGGCTTTTACCACACATTTTATAAATTCTAAGCTGCATTCCTTTCCTTCCTTTCTTAATCATGCTTGAAATGGGTTTCTCCCTCTTTTGAGAAAATAAAGGAACAAAAAGCTTTGTTGATGCTTTCCACTTTTTTGGCACAATAACCCACAACCTCCTTGATTGTTCTTGTACTTCAGATATAGCTCCTCTCCCCAAACATTATATTTTGAACAGGTTTGCTCCATTTTGAGCTTTAGTCTCTCTAACCCTATTCCTTTGGACTGAGGCCACTAGTTTATACTCTTTCTTAATTATCAACTCCTTTTTCCATTTCCCATCCCTCTTTTATCTTATTTGTCAACGAGTTTCTTTTTATTCTTAAAGGACTCTTCAATCTATTCTTCTCAAAGGGATCATTTGTGCCTGAATTTTCATTTTCTCAGTTATCAGATCTCCCACTTATTCCATTTGCTTAGCTGCTGCCTACCCTCTGAGTTCAACAAAATCTGTTTCCCTGAATACCAAGGTACATATCTGACTCAGCTTTACCTCTTCTGCTTAGTGTAGACTTCAACACAAAATGGTCTCTACTGACAAATTCTTGCCTTGATCAAAAATAGATCTAGGATACTTGAAATGAAAATTTTCAGCAACAGAGATCAGAAATCTGCAGGACTCACCACTTTGTCATAGCTGAGTTAATTTTCCCACAGATATTAGGGTAGCTAAAGTTTCCCATTACCTCTGGAAAGTGCCCTTTTCAGAACTAGGTGAGTTCATTTTGAAAGGCACTCTCCATATCCTCTACTAGGTTGAATGGCATATGTTAAATACCCACAGTGATATTATTTCTCTTACTGTCTTTAATCACAGCCAAATACTTTCAATAGGACTTCCATTTTCACATTTATTTATAGGTAAAAACCCCTTCACCCCCATTTTATTGGATCTTTCCTTTGAATAAGTAATATCCTTCTAGTTCAACATCTCAATCATTGCTCTTAACATGTTTCTCTGATACTTCTCTAATATTGTCAGATGAAAAAAACCAGAAGCCACGATAGGGTTTAAAAGTACCACAAGTTTTTTTCATGCTATCTATATACAAGAATCTGGTCTACTAATAGAGCGAATTGGTGCCAGATAAGAGTTGAAGGGAGGCTGGACTTAGGTCTCTTAGGGGGCATAGAGACTCCAAACTGATGATGCATTTGACCCTGCGCTTGGACTCAGCCGGGTCATTTTCTACAAATTTGTGTTTTTCTTCATGAACTGTTTCTTTCTTTTTCTTACACATCCTCTATGCATTGCATACTTTGTGCTCTGGTGTATAGACATTGGATACTGGGGATGTCACTACACTCATGTGCTGAGGATTTATGAGTATTCTTTCTAGTCTTGTGACCCCTTCCTTGTCATAGGCAGTCATGTGCCTCATACTCAGCATATCTCTGCCCGAATCTTGGCCCTTTTTACCTTTCTCTACTAAGGTTCAAAAGGGTCTTGCCAAAACCCTGTTTTTCTCTGCTCTTCTGAGATGCTACCCATCTCTGCTTACTTGTCCCTTATACTAGTGACAGCCTAAAACTTTTCCTGACTCCACTCTCTTCTTAGCCAGTTGCTCACTTCCAGGATTATGCTTTCCCTAATTGTTCTTGTCCTTCGTCTTTCTACTCTGGGCTTTGTAATCTTTTAAAATCCTCTTAAGTGTTTTACTAACAGAAATATTAGGAATCATTTAGATTAGTTGACTTTGTAATACTGTATGTCTAGCAAAAGACAACATAATTCTTCCAGTAGTGTGTTTGATCAACACACTGCAGCTACTGTTCCTTTCAATAAGTCCCTCATTTCTGCCACCCTGTTTTCCTCCTCTGTAGAGAGTTTTCCACTATTGACCCCTGTGAAGCGGAGTCCTTTTCCTTGTTGAGATAGTGACACTATATCAGGTGGGTGAAGTATGCTTTCTACATCTAGAAACAGAATCACTTAATCAGACCCAGTGGTCTAGACCTTCCCTGGTTTGTTCACTCATATTTTATGCCTCCAAGTACTTACTATTTCCACAGGGATGCCTTTTCTTTCTTGCAGGAGTCCTATTGCCTCCTCTACTCCTGGATCAACTCTAGGGTCCTGCAACTCCTATTGTAAGGAGATAAGCATCCATTTGCAACTGATCATATTACACACAAAGCAAGTCATACTCAATGTCCATTCTTTTTTCATAATTAGAAATTATCTTGTTTCCTTGCAATACTCCTATTTCTATTTGCTTTCCTGGTCTCTTTCTGGGGTTGTGAGCTTCCAGCTTCCTATTTTTTTAAATAAAGATTATTGCTTCAAATACATTGTTGAGAACAGTTCCACCCATTACCCAGGTACTTAATCAATGAATTTCCATGTTTTTGAAGTCAAATTCATCCCCTTTAGAGAGTTCTAAGATTTTTAGACTATATTGGAAATACATTAACATTCTCAATCCCGACATACCTGTATGAACCCAAGTGTAATACATACAGCTGCACTGGACAGCAACCCAGAGATGACATGGAAAAAGGCCTATTAGCAATCGAGGAAGTCACTAAGTAAACCCAAATTTTACAAATAGAAGTAGACCATGTTGATGAATCTCCCATTTCAAACAGATGGCTCAGTATGTTGGAAAGGAAAAAGAGAGGAGATTTCTTGAAATCAGACTTATAAAAAAAACCTAAATGAGTACTATTATCAGGAGTTAAGACAATTTTTGAATCTCAAAATTCGTTCCTCTTCTGTAAGTTTGTTTTGCGTATAAAAGAGGTATAATATCCATTATTGTTGTTCTGCAAACAGCACCAAACAGTACTTGCTTTGAGGTTAACAACTTATGTACCAGTTTCCTAGAAGACTCTAAACTTTTACATGAATACTGATGTAAACAGGAGGCTGTCATGAAATAGAATCCTAATGAGAACGAGGCTTTTCTCTCTCCCTCCCCCCCCTCTTTCGGTAGCACATGCTTGGGATATATCTAAGCCCTCAGGATACCCACAATCTTTCATTTCTTCACTGCATGGTCACAAAAGTTGTGACAACAGACCAAATAATAGGGCCTTAGTGAAAATTTCAAAGTGACATTTTCCTCATACCCTTGCCTTTAAATAAACAGAAAGCAAGCAAAAAGAAACAATTTCTAACTGTGCTAATGATTCCAACATAGAACATACCACACAGATATTATTTGAGAGAATGATTTCCTTCTACTGCCTTTGCTTCAGTAAGGAATACCTTACCCCTCTGCTTTTTTATATTATTATTGTTGTTGTTGTTGATGTTGTTGTTGTTGTTGTTGTTGTTATTATTATTATTATTATTATTATTATTATTATTATTATTTTGATACAGGCCATGGAACGATATTAGATGTGCGCTATTAATCAGGGATCCTTGGAGTTTCATATAACTATGTTTAAGATTAGGGGCATGCTGTTTTAAAACAGCAGTTTCTATTCTGCAGAAATTAAAGGAGCTGTCGGCATACATTTTGGTATTTCAAAATGCTCTGGCTCCAGTCAGCTCTAGTCTATTTACAAATATGAAAGAGATAATTATGGAGATGCAGCAGAAGACAAAGAAGCAAGAAACAACAATAACAAAAAAGCCACTTTATTGAAAATGAGATTCAAACCTCAAAATTAATATTACAATCATGAGAGAATGCCAAACAAATTCAATTTACAGTTGCAACATACAATACACACAGTCCCTTTGAAGATAAAGTAAACCCTTCCCTTCCACAATCGCTGTCTGCGGCACACACAAAAAAAGAATGTACAATCTGTGCATGGAAAGCAATTTTCGGACAACAACAATTGGGGGGAAAATGAAAGAAATTAAAGCTTGTATTTACAGGAAATGCTACAAATATTTTGCTCCAGCAGAAATTCAAGACTTGTAAAACATATTTAAGCAAAAAATACTGTGGAATGTTGCTTAGTGTACCTAGGAAACAAAACATACTGTAAAATATGATTTCTGGCTGATCTATTTAAAAATATTGCAACAAACATAAATGCTAAATGACAGGTCATACTGAAATGAAATGTTATCACAGAAATAAAGCTCTTATAAAACAGTATTTCCTTTGGTTTATTTTTTATTTATATTTAAATTATTGCTTTTGTTCATGGCTTTTCTCAGAGTCCTGATGCATTGCCCACACCAGGACTGAAATGGAGCTCCAGCAAGAAAGGAGGGCAAACTTAACTGGCAAACTTGACAGTGCAAAAATCTCTCCTTGATTAAGCCTGGTGAGAAGGCAGGAGATAATGGCTAGCAAATCCATGCACAGGAATTGCTAGCTTAGAGTCAGATTCAATGGAGCACCTTCCTAGATGCTGTGACAAGGGATTTTCCACGGGCTAGTGCCTATTTTGTATCAATAAACTTTGGATTTACCATGTCCAAGTTTAGAAGTGAATTCTGTGTTTTATCCAAGTGTCAAGATTTGAAAAATCTCTCTTTAAATGCTTTAAATGTACAGACTTTGTAAAGATGTTTGCACAAGCATTTTTAACACTATAAACACTATGGACAAGCCTTTCCTTTGGACTTGAGATTCTAAGTACAGCCCACAATGCTAATCTCATCTCACATTCCCTTCCTGCATCAGAAGAAAAGGAATTTGGAAGGTACAGTGGGTGACATACAGGAAATACATTATAGTAACCCTAAAGCTTAAACTTTAGCTTATTTTTCTCTTGATGCCATCAAGGCATTAGGTATCCCCCAAGAAAAATGAGGATGTTTTCAACTGAGAGCTTGAATCTATTTTTTTAAAAGGCACACTTAACTAAAAACATGAAAGACACTAAAGAAGGGCCTTGTGCTTATATCAAAGGTGCTTATGACTCCCTCTTTTTATTATTACTGTTTACTCTGAACTGTAAAGCAAACCATTTCATTGGTGCGGTCAAAAATAGAAGGGCATGAACTGGACATGTTTTGGGACAAACAAAACTGCACACCTGAGCAATCTGAAGTCTTAATCCCAAATGTTTCCAAAATATGATATAGAGACATTACTGAAGCTACAGAACAGAATATAAAAAATGATCTCTATTGGATTAAATCCAGGAATATAAAGCAGTACTGAAATTGTACAAGAATCTCTTTCTTCCTTCCTTTCTTTTTAAATGCATTTGGGTTGCTGCCTGCAGCCCCTGTAGCAACAAAAAAAATCCCTACAAAATTATTTAAGATGCATATAGTATATCTTTTAAAAGGCCTTCTCAGCAATAAAAATAATGTACAAATATAGTACCTTTTATTAAATACACAACAGCGTTTGCACTGGCAATTCATGTCCTTATTTTGGTTTGTTTAATCAACAATATTCCAAACAACTTGAAATGTGTAACCAGACACTAGCTTTTTTAAGTGCTGCTGAAATGAACATACTTATCTTACATATAAAAATCAATGGAAAAGGGTATGCTTCAAGCTACCGCAAACAATAAATAGGATCAAAAGCAACTTCCATGTTTGGAAGAAAATTACACATCAGGAAAGTCTTTCCTATATAAAAAGGGGGACTTGATCAATAACCTTTAGAAGGCCAATAATTTTTCCTAAGGAACAAATGAATTAAGTTGCCAAGAATAATTCATGAGGATGTAGAATTGTTCTGTTGGGCTGTCTTAGCTATCAGCTGTCAATGAAATACTCCAACTGTATTGTGTAAAGTGTTTCACCATTTTCTTATTTCTTATTGACTGGGTATAGATCTAACTATCATTAGTTTCTGCAGCATCACAATCCATGGAAAAGACTGTTGCACACAGTTCAAGCTAAAAACAGTGCAAAGGAGATCAAAATAGAGACTAGAAAAACAACGAATTTCAAGAAGGTGACACCCTCTTTCAAAGGGATCCTACTACTCCCTACCTCTCATTCACATCCTCACATCCTGTTTCATTTGAGCATATGCACAAAGCTACAGGTTGCTGGATTTTGTGTAAAGTGCCAAATGAGCTTTTCTATCTATTAGAGTCTAAATAAGAATTCTCAGACTCCAGAATAATTGGGGACACAAACACTTGCCAAGGAACTAATTTGGTTTGCTTACCAGCAAAAAGATAAATGGTAAATGTTTGGTGGTTGATTTTAAGAGTTTCATGTCTTTCAATTAGGAAAATGGTGTATGATTTTATGAAGACACTGTCTTCTATAACTACTATATGTTGTCAGATGCTGGAGCAGCACTGAACTGCAGAGTGCCTTTGCAGTAGTTCATGTGTGCTTATTTCACTTTAATACAATACCTTGTAACATAATGTATAGTTCCTGAAAAATTAATTTAAGAGTTCTTAAACAATTACTCCAGCACCTGAAAGCTACTGATTTCAGGTAAGTGGATGAATTCTGAAATGTCTCACATCTTGGGGCATCATTCTTGTGGCAATGCAGGGCTGTTTTACTGCTTCTCAAATGCTGATTGAAAAACATGGAAAACTTTTTAATTTCACCAGATGAAGCTGGCTGGGATTAAAACACATGTATATAAGATAAAGGTATGTTTGAAATGTATGTCTGGGAGAGTGGGGTTGTCTCTTCTGCTTGACAGGAAACCCTCCTACTAAGACCCCAATCTTGAGGGACAGAGCTTTACAGTGCAGAGGGCAGCCTTGGGGAGGGCAGAGATTAAAGGCTCTGTGTTAAGACCAGAAGTGTCCACATGGACTTTTAGATCCCACCTCCTGGAGGGATTGTAGAGTAAGTAATGTATTCAAAATAATGCCTGCTCAATCTGTTTCCAGTTAATTTTTATCGGGTTAAAAAGACAACCCAATATTCAGTTACAATTAAAGCAGTACCTCCTTCATAAATTAAGCCAATGTGCCATTGTACCTGAATTCTTTAGAGATGGAAGCATTTAATTTTTTTAAAAAAACACACATAATACAGATAGTTTATACTGGAACCGCTCTTCAGAGTTCATGCATGGTCTGATATTTTGTACCAGTCAAAGGCTGCCACAATTTAAAAACAACAGACATTTTAGAGACCGAGGTCAACATATCATTACATTATAAAAAACCTTAAAGGGACCAAACATTATTAAATAATTATAAATATTTCTTTAAAATTATATGACAATTCATTTTTTGCATATAACCTCAAATTTTGTACACATTTATAACTTAATAAAATAAAACAAGATAGCCACGCACACATACTATTGATACTGTTTTGGTTTGAGTACGATATATTGCCATTCTCTTTTTTTTCCTTGCATAAGAAATTAGAAAATTGTGATTTTTTTGTTTTGTTTGGGGATACTTTTCCCCAATAATTTTTTTGGTTAACTTGACTAAGGCAAAGGTTATCACAAGAATGTATAATAAAACAAACAAGTTTGTCTTGGTTCCTTATAGAGTGCTATTTCAGCAAAAAGAAGGAGGAGGAGGAGCGGGAGGAGGAGGAGGAGGAGGAGGAGAAGGAGCTCAAGTATTTCAAAAGTTTTCTCTTTCATCAGAGGCAAGGCTTTGATAAGATGGCTGAGGAGTTACTGTAAGCTGAAGATATTCTGATATAAATGGAAGCATTTTTTTTCTGTGTGCACAAACACACGGAGTGAATTACTCTGTGCATGTGTGAGGGTCCTGGAGATTGTATGACTGCAACCGTACCTGAAGTTCAAGATGCTTCCGTTTATTTGAGCAACAAATAAAGCACATGCGTTGTCTTGACAATTGGCAGGAGTCCATGTCTCCTCTCTTGGCAAAGGAACTCGCTTTTTAAACGGAGTCTAGACAGAATGGGCATCTTTTGAGGTTGGATCATTATATTTTAAAATATAAAACCAAGACAACATTCCCAGGAGGAAAACAAACTGTGCTTTGATCCACATTGACTAGAACTATGATGTGGAAAGTCAGTTTCATGTTGTATGCATATAATTAGCTGTTAACATACCAGCTACTCAGTTGTACATATCAACAGAATCTATTTCAAAAACAAAACAAAAAAACAGGCACTTTATAATCAGCTGACAATCGTTTGTTTATTGGTTTGCTTTCTGTCTGACAGATTTTATGCCCGCAGAGAAAGTTTCAGTAAGGCCTCCAGACAGACTCATCCATTCTGCCACTAGAATTCAAGACTGTTGGGGAGCTGCTGTGGCTTCCATCAGCCTCCACACCATCGTTCTGGGTAGGCAAGTTAGGGTTTAATAATGTGCTGCCGTTGGATGTGGTGGTACAGGGAGGAAGCATTCTGGAGGGGGAACGGTCTCCCCCCGGCACCATGGGGAACTGGTATGATCCTGATGATGTGCCATAGTAGAGATATGGAGTACTGCTGGTCTGGAATGGTCCACTTTGGTTTTGGGAAGAACCTGGATAAGGTGGTGGTAGGTAGGTGTGATAATGAGTGGTGGCTGACATACCCAATGACATGCCTGAAGTGACTGGCGGTGTATAAGTGAAGGTGGCTGGATAGTGCATTCGTGGGTTCGAGAAGCGGCTCTCAGTGAGGGATGAAATGCTTGTAAACTGCCTGGGATCTGAAAATGGGCTCAGCTCTGAAGCACCTAAAAATTGCAACAAAAGATGGGGGAAAAATTCTGTAAATATCCAGTTCTTTCTTAAGCGTGATGATAGAATGTAAATAAGGCGGAGAAAAACAACCCCCCCACACACACAAAAACAGCAAATCATTCTATATAATGCAAGGAATAGTGCTTGACATCAACAGTGGTCATATATAGCTCAAAGCTCTGTGCAATCAAAGGCTGCTACTCTGCTAAGATCATGTAATCACCTGTCTATATCCATCGCACTCCAGCCTCTGCTCATAATTTACACCTCTCGTTCTTACAGGATTTGAATGGGGACCTATCAATGAAAGCTGTCCATTTGATACATTCACTAGCAGCAACCAGCCTTTTCTCAGCTGCCTCACAGTTGTTGTGTTTTAACATGCTTTTATTGGTGGTGGAAAACCACTGGTCCTTAAAAGCTGCTGAAATACAAGTTACACATTCCTCACCACTGAACCTGCTGACTGGAGCTCCTCAGAGCTACAATATAATTTAGCACCACTAGAGGATCCCAAGAACTTGATCTGCCTTGCTTTACATGCAGTGATTTTCTTATGCACTAAGCAGATGACTACATGTGGCATTTTGGGGCTTGCCATGAAGGCTATGAAGTTTATTCAAACTGATTTATGTATTGGAAGTGAAGCAAGGATGGCTGGAAACATTTCCCTTCACTTGAAGTTAGTGGCTAAAAGTCAAATTTAGAGGGTATAGATTATATTCAGAAAACATGGCCAGAAGGGTGAAAATCATGATAAATGGCAACACAATATTTATTACAATACAATGTACTAAAATAATGTGTAGCTGGAACATTGACTATGCTTTGACTAGGGATAAAGGGCCATGAGCTATAACATGTGTGATTCCACTTTCATTCACTCACACCTTTCTTTCCATACCTATTTATAATCTGTCTTTATATAACTGTCTCTAATGGTTACACGGTTTAGTTTAAAATGGACTTAAGCTTTTAAAATTAGGATTTGAATCTGTATATAAAGTTGGAAGCACTTTATAAAAGAAAAAACCCCTAGCAGACTTAAAGCTGTTAAGAGGTTGAAGACTGAAGCATTCATAAGCAAGAGCAGAATAAGGGAACAGAACACTGGACCTCTCTTTAAAGAGTGGCAAATACTATTTCTGTTCTGGCCTGATATTGGGGTGAGGTGGGGAACAAAAGGACAGGATAGATGGACACAATAAATACAGGTGCACACATATAAACATAGCAAACAGTGCCTACAGCAAAAGCTTAGAATAGAATTAGAAGTCCTCCTGACTGAAATAAATTATCCTTAAACTCTAAGTCAAATGGTAATATTAGAAGACTTTTAGAATAACTTGCTTCAATTCACCTATTGTGTCACTCCATCCCCAATAAAGAATACAGCATTTTACAAATGGTCAGCCAGAAGACATCAAGAATGCACGCTTCACAAATAGCAGAGTTGGGGTTGGGATTAGGTAAAATATATAACAGCAATTTGGAAGAAAAATCTTCGTATGGTTATCAATGACAGACACTCACAGATATAGAGCTTTTATTATACACATTAGAAAACTACATTACATTATTTTTCGACATAATCGCCATTCAAATTGAGGCACTTGACATAATGTCTTACAAGGTTTGAAATTACTTCTGAAAAGAAATCTCCCTCCTGGGAATGAAGTCACTCTGTAACAGCATCGTGAAGCGCATTGTCATAGACAAAGCAGTGCGACGCAAGCGTCAGGGGATGCTGACTTCCAGTGTGGTGTTGGTTCATGATAATGCTTGCCCACACACCGCTAGACACATCCAAGAACTTTTGGAGTAGTTCAATTGGGATGTTTTTGATCATCCTCCCCCTTATAGCCCAGATTTGGGGCTGAGCGACTACCAACTCTTCTGGCTTCATTCCTAGGAGGGAGATTTCTTTGCAAAAGGAATTTCAAACCTTATAAGATGTTATGAAAAGTGCCTCAATTTGAATGGCAATTCTGTCAAAAAATATTGTAATGTAGTTTTCTAATGTGTGTAATAAAAGTTCTGTATCTCCAAGTGTCTGTCATTGATAACCAAATGGAGGTTTTCTTCTGAATTGTCCTCGTATTTTGTCAATGACCTACTCAGGAGTTGATCAAATAATCTTTCTCAGAATCACTGTCAAAGACTATTGTAGTATATTTAACATAGGTATTTAAGTACACTTTTCACTTAAAGCTGCATTTGATAATGGATGGGGAGGAACAGGCTCAGGCTCAACCCCTCCAAGACCGAGTGGCTGTGGTTTCCGCCGTCCCAATATAGCCAGTTGATTCCATCTCTGGTCATCGGGGGCGATGCCTTGCCCCCAGTGGAAAGGGCTCGCAACTTGGGTGTCCTCCTGGACTCACGGCTGTCGCTAGACGATCATATGATGGCCGTGGCCAGGGGGACCTTCCACCAAGTTTGCTTGATGCACCAGTTGCGTCCCTTTCTAGATTGGGACTCGTTACGCACAATCACTCAAGCGCTTGTCATTTCTCGCCTGGATTACTGCAATGGGGCTCCCTTTGAATCGTGCCTGGAGACTTCAGTTAGTTCAGAATTAGGCCGCACGGGGGATTATGGGAGTCACCGGACATTCTCATGTGAC